>JAJOOO010017832.1:0-27228 GCA_029582685.1 Solanum piurae
ATATATAATATAATAAATAAATATTAAATAAGAAAGTAATTATTGCATGCCTAATTAATTATGGCAGGTACATTTGTGATCTTTTCCCATGTTTATCATCCTCAAATTTTCCTCTTTCATCAATATTCATACATCACATATTTTCTAATTTTCCCCCCCAAATTCATTCAAATTCAAGATCCTTTACATCACTGCAGGAGCGATTTTTGTGATTTTGTATCCATCAGGTATCTTCTAATTGCATATTTATCTCGTTTTTTTAGCATGATATATCTACACATCTACACTTTCTTCTATTTTCATAGGGTTTTGATTCAAGAATTTATTTATCCATTTCAATGGCTAAAATTGATACTCCGAGGAGGGTTACGAGAGGTATACATTTATTTGACAAATTGTTGGATGAACTACCTTCTTTTGATTTGTGTATTACTCAACAACAAGCCAAAAATTCAGACTCTATTGCTACAATGGAGAACGAAAGAAGAACAAAAAAAGTTAACGACCATATACCCTTAAATCTGCTTGAAGAAATCGAACATGCAAAATTAGTAAAGAGGAAAAAAGATTCTGAAAACTAATCTTGAAAAAAAGGAGAAAAGTCAACAATAATGATTCAAGTGGGTGTGAAAAAAGAACAGTCGAGCAGGAACAAGAGAAAAATGAAATTGAGATTTGTATGTTTTTTTTTTTTTTTTTGTTTAATGTCATTTACTTATATATTTGAACACGTGTATTGTGTGCCATTGTCATTATGAATTGTCGTCTTGTATTGAAATTGTCAGAAAATTTGATTTCGTATGTATATAGTTGTTAAAAAATGAGTACAAGAAGAACATGAACAAAAAAGAGATTGAGGGTTCTTTGATTGCCAATTTTGTATATAGTAGAGTACTTGTATACATAGACATTTGTATTATTATATATATAACCACAAGTTGAACTGTTGATCTGTGAATACAATTATATTTGAATACATAAGTACTCTGTCAAATTTAAAAAGTTGATTAGGGAATTCAAGTATAGTTGGATACATCCATACTATATTGTTGGCCTTTTCAAAATTTTATTTAGATCCATACTTGTACAGTTTGATACCCACAAATTGTATTTTTTTGCTCGTTTGTCTAATGTATCCATACTTGTATAGTTTGATACCCACAAATTGTATCTTTTTTGCTCGTTTGTCTAATGTATCCATATTTTTGCTTAATAACAGTGTTGAAATGTATCCATATTTATATACATACATACTTGTATTGTTTTATAAGCACAAGTTGAAATGTTGATTTGCGAATACAGTTATATCTAGATAGATAAGTACTATATCCAATATAAGAAGTTGATTAGGGAATACAAGTATAGTTGTATCCACTGTATTTATTTTTGTGTTTAACAACAATGTATTCATTGTATTCTATATTGGTGTATTCATTTTTTGTTTAACAACTAGTGTATCTATTGCCATGTAGTTCACCTATTCAAAATCGAAATACTTAACCTTCATTCACAAATTCAACAATTTGCTTACATACAATAACTTGAATTAAAAATAATAATTTATTAATACCTTTACAACGCCAGAATAAGAAATATGGAGACAATAAGAAAATTGAGTATGATGTATCACAATTTTTGTTAAACTGATAAAGAATATGACCTGATATGTCTTTAAATAAGTAATTTTTAGTTATAGAGTTAATTATGGGAAGTTGCTCATTGTATGGACGTAATGTAAGAATAGTGGGTTATATTTAGAGTCAATTCTTTATTTAGTTTGTTGTACTTAAAGATGTATTAATGTATAAATAAAAAAAATAAAAAACTATACAAAAATACAGCAAAAAAAGTGATATAAATTGTAGTCATTTATTGTAAATAACATACTTATAGCTATTGGTATTCATTAACCCTATAAATATAGTTATTTTTGTAAGTTGCTCTTATTTATTTGTTCGTATTAACTCTCTAACCCTTTTTATGTGATTTGTTAATTAACTTAATTAAATCCCCAAAAGATGAACCATATTCTTTATGTTACTATATTTTAAATAAAATTTCATTTTTATCAACTCTTGTACTTTTTATTGAAAACTTTTACTTAATCTTCGATTAGTTTAAAATAATTTCCATGCTTTTTAATTGACTAAATGGGTCTAATTTTTTATTTTTTTTTAGAGATTCAAATAAAATTCTAATTAACCTAGATTTGTCAAAATTCTAATCGCTTGCAAATTAATTCGAATATTTCAATCAAGGTTCAATTTTCTTAAAAAATTAAAAATTGTTCTTCTTAACTATTTTCTCAAAGTAAGTCAAATGTTGTAAATTGTTTTCATGTCAAATCATTTTTCTCAAAATTAGTCAAAATCAAATTTAGTCAAATCGTCGGTCAACCGCAAGTTAGCGGACATTCTGGGGGCCTAACACCTTCTCGGAATGTACATTTGAACTCGAACCCTTTTTCAATTGATTTTATCTCTTTAAATCTTTTGAAAAACTTGAGATTTTTCTTGATTTTTTACCAAAAATTAAGTGGCGACTCTGATCTTTTGGAAATTTGATTTCTCTTAAATCATAAGTTTAATCGATTTTTCGAAACTTAGTCATTTTTTCTTTTATGTATATTTTCGAGTAAAACAGTACAAACCACACGTACAGGTAGGCATCATCGGTCAACTCAACGCCCACCACATAACATAATAAATCAACTAGTAAGACCATGCAATAAAACCCCTCGCTTCTCCACCTTTACCTTATCTCGAAATACCTCCGAATCACACTAGTACTCTACTACTAACCACCTTCTCGATCAACCTACTTACTAGGTTCTTGATCATAGCCTAACCATTCTAACACATAGAAAAGTCCCCAAATACAACTACAAGCTTTCCAACTAACTGTTCACGTCATACCTTTACTTCCTCTTCATATTACTCGGCCATGGCCACATAGTACATTACGTCAAGCTTTCTAACCACTAAACACAAATTCCTTTCTCCAAAGTGAAATCCACCTCAGCACTTACATCACATATACCAACTCCACTCCTCGCCATTACAACACACGACACCCTTTACTCAAACATTAACAATTCTTGAAATGTTGACTTCTCACCTACCGTATCACATCCCGGTTAGGTTTGCCCCTTCAAGTCTTTCTGACGGTGATCTTGACCGTAAATCCTCCACCCATCGACCTCCTTACGCTAGAATTCTACTTCTCCTTCCTTCCCACGCTTAGAGCAGCTTATTGAGGGTTTCTAGGGTGTTTTACGACTAATTTAGGTATTTTAAGAAGAAGGAGGAAATAGGATTTTGTGTTATTTACATTATGTCTCGCCTATCCCGCTCTGGTGCCAACTTACTCCGCCTTGGCGCCGCAACCCTAGCGGCATCTGGCCCGCCCTGGCAGGACAGTGGCCTAGTATTTCTCGAAGTTTCGCTTTTTCTAATTAATGATGGTTCGGGTCGTTACATGACCAAGTCAATTTTATGTGTATCTTAACTAATTTCATGGGATATATGTTACCTTATACCAGTAATAAGTACTAGATAACTCTATTCACAATGGTAGAAGATGGGAAAAATCATAGATCTAGTGATTTTCAACCACTTTGTTAATGACTAGGTCACACCTTTAAATATTATATAATAAAATATTATAACTAAATAAAAATAAAATAACTTATATGCTTTAAGTGCGAGAAAATTACTAATAATAATTGGAATATCCTATTAAGTAATTTGTGTCATTAATAATTTTACTCAATCTTTTACAAATATATTTAGTCTTGGCTTTAACTCATAAATAATGTTTGAAGATTTTAATATTTTAACTAATGTTCCTTCCAATTACATTTTCATTTACTAATCATAACCTAGTAATCAAAAAGTAAGAAAATTATATTTGGGAACAATTTAGAAAAAAATTGGAAACTAGTGTTTGGTCATATAATTGGTTATTCCAAGTTTTCAAATTATAGAAAAAATAGAATTTGAGACAGATTTTAGTATTCGCGCATTTTAAAAATTTAAAATGTATCCTAAACTTTTATATTTTATAAAACACCCAATATTTATAATTTTAGACTAAATTTTATTCCTAGTTTGTTGTTCAAAATTTATACCGTCATATACATATTTTATACAATTTTTTTCGAGGTTACTCTCCGAAGTCACTTCCAATTACAAGTAGTAATAGTAGTTTTTCGTATACAAATCAATCGTATTTTCGTTTTTTTTTCCGAACTCATATTAATTATGTTCGTGGTCATTGCTTTTCACGAAACATTTATATTATAAAATGACAATACAAACTAATGAGTATTTTAAATAAATTTTTAGAACTTATAGGTATAAATCATATTTTTTTAAAAAGAAAGTACAATATAAATCTCCCAAAAAAGTCTATGGCCAAACACATTACAAAACTTCACCCTTTAATGACTTGCCAAAAATATCTGTAAATTTGTAGCCAAACACATGACAAAATTTCACCCATAAATGACTTGCCAAAAAAATTTAGAAATTTGTGGTCAAATACATCGCAAAATTTTACTAAAAAATAATTTGCCCAAAATATTTGGAAATATATGGTCAAACGCTAGCCTCGCATTAGGTAAGTTGATCAATAATTTACCTATTTTAATTTAAAGTTCATATCTCATTACAAATATCATATCAATTTCATTTTGCTTCTATACAAAAAATTCATGAAAAAGATTTGATTTAATTACAATATTAGGTTACAAAGTTAATGCTTCGTCATAAATAAAATTGTGATGCTTACAAATTAACTTGATATTTCATTTCATATAAACATCCTTTCTTCGAAAAGATTGATCTATACTTTATATAAATGAAGGTGTTAATATGTCATATTTCAAAACTTGTTCATGCTTATCCAAAAGGCTAGTGAATTTGATCTTTATGATGGAATAATGTTATTTTCATCAATTGGTATTATTTATAAGTAGTTATGGATCAAGTTTTTGAACCTTGGTATAATAATAAGTGAAAGTACTCATTTTATTATCGCTTATTTCAAAATTCTTAAGATTGTTGTTGATCTTGCTCACTTTGATTCAAGTCAATAAGATGAGTACTTTTATTTAGCATTATATTACATTTCTAAAATCAATCAATAATTTCAAATTGTTTGATGAAAATAACATTATTTGGATATCAATATTACATTCTAATTTACTAGCTTTTTTGGATAAGCCTGAATGATGTTTTGAAAATGTGATGTATTGATCATCTTCTATCAACTGGGATGTTGGCGTTCATTCATCTATATCCAGGTATGGATTTACTTCTTGTTGACAATAAAATTTCTTGGAATATTGACAATACCCAATTAGTTGGGTATGTGAACTTTCACCTTGTTGGTGAAGGTTCTAGCTACTCTCCACCTTGTAATTATTCCCTCCCCAATTTCCTCTTCCCCTATTGCTTATGTAATAAAAAAAATTGACTGAGATAAAGAAAATCATTTAAAAAAAGTATCACATTATTCACATGAATTAATCACCAAATTAGAACACCAAATGGGTGAGTTTAAAGAGCGCATATTCATGATTAGTTTAATTTGTTCAAGAAAATTTAAACGTTTAGTAATTTTTACTGCTTCCAACGAATTAGCCCTTAGTATTGGACGAATATATATATATATATACCTAAAATTCGTTTTAAAAAGGATAAGAGGTTGTAGAAAATAAAATCCATTATTTATATGCAGAATCGTTCATAAAGAGAACTTTTTCTGTCATACTTTCTGATGACAAGTCAATATGCAATAAAAATAGTTTTTGATGAGTGACAACGCAGATCAAATTCTAAAAATGATTATCAAGGTAAAGTCGAATGACAATAAATTAGAATCCACGTAAGGTTCTATAAAAGGAGTAGCCGACCTATTGAAGAGCATGTTACAGACTCAATTAGGGTTTTCAGGACGCACAAAATAGGATGACTATAAAAGGAGAAATTTGAATAATGAAACTTTAGATTTTGCACACAATGAATATCGTTGTTTTCAGCAAAAGGCAAGAAGTGGTAGAACGAGCGTACAATGGCAGAAGAACGAAGAACTAGAGTCAGGTTTTCAATCTAAATAAGTTTATTGTTAAAGTAACTTGGAATCATTATTGAGTTGTAATAATTCTAAGTTTTAAAGTGAGTCTGTGAGAGTTGTAACCAGAAGTTGTTGTAACTTCTTGGAGAGTAAATATAACAGTTATAGTAAATCGTTGGAGTTGAGGTACTAGAGGTAGTCCCTTAAATTATAGAGTTGTAACCTGATCAAGCCGCTCTTTGAAGTTAGTGAGAAATTGTTGAAAATCCTACACGATGTAGGTCATGGTTTTTCTTTCCTTGAGTAAGGAGTATTTTCCCAATAAAATTTTGTTATTTTGTGTTACGAAATTATGTTAAAGTACTAAAAGAACCAGGTTCTTATATCGAATTGGTGATATAGGTTTCTTCACCTTCACCAAGAACAATTTAATCAACATTTTTGAGTTATAATATTTTCCTTTCCATGTTTCATATGTTTTAACTTTTTTACTTATCTTTTTCAATCTTCACATAAATTCAATTGTTAAAGTTATATTCATTTTCTCTATCAAATTCAATGTTCCATTTGGATAATACATGTTGATTTTTAATTTATAATTATAAATGAATAATTAGCAGAGAGTAAAAGAAATTACCTGGTTGAATTCTCAATTTTGAAACTAAGTCAACGCGTTTCTGAAAGTATCATTGCCCAAAGTTTTCAAAATGAATTAGGTGTATTTATATATGTAACGACCGGATTTCGTCGTTATAGAAAAGCCAAGGGGGAAATTTTTTGGGTCGGAAAACTTTTTCGTAGTAACTTGAGATTTCCCAACCTAGTCCAGATTTGGACGGAATCAGAGTCATTAAGGTGTATGTAAATCTGGTAACAACCGGGTGACTTATTATGATTTTGATTACATGAATAGTTAGATAAGTTCTTAAGGAATCCTTACGACTTTACGGAATTGAATTCGGGTGAGTAGAACTCCTGAAATCGATCTTAGTGTAAACGGTATTTTCTGAACGTCGTTGGTAAAAGGAGTGTTGTGAAATGGGGGTCTTGGAATTATTAAAACACTGTTTCTTGCAAGCCGCTTTGGCGGTGGTTTTGGTCTCTCTGGCGAGGTCGTTGTTGCGGGGTGAGGACCGCTATGACGGGCCAAACGCAACTTAAAGTAGTAAATAAACCCCAAAATGACTTTATTCTGCACTTTTTTATTTCTAGAGCTAAGGAACGAGCCCCATGCAATTCTTGACAATTTTCTACCATTCTTGAAGCTAAAGGTAAGATTTTAACTCCCCGAATTCATTTTTCGATTCGTAGAACGTAATAGAATGAGAATTATCAATGGGGAGGGTTTTGAATTGGAAACCATGGTGGGAAAATGCCTAGTTTGGATACTTGGGATCATGGGTATGATTTAGGGTTGTTAAATTGTTAGTAATCCGGATAATTAGTGATTGATTATTTATTCCCGTGTTATTATGATTGTTTGTAGACCAAGAACAAGCGGAACAAATCCGGAAAGGCACGGATCAAGTTTCTTAGGGTTTCAAGCTTCTTTTGAGGTACGTGATGGTTGTGATTCTATGATTGTGTGATGTATGTTTGTTCTTGCTTCATTATGATACATGTATGTATGTATGTGAATGATGCATTATTGATCACACTTGTTGTAAATGAGATAGATGAATGATGAATGACATGAATCATGACTAAATTGTATGAACTTGAGAATATACTTGTGATTGTGATTGTGGTGTGTTGAATGGATCGATTGCCACATTCCAGCATAACTAACTTGGATCGGTTGCACGTTTCGGCATAATTATGGGATCGGTTGTCACATTCCGACATAATCATTGGATTGGGAACCACATTCTGGTATGCTAACTATTTGGGTTTGGGTTCCATGAGAGGATCAATGACTTGTCATAATTGTGTATCTTGAGAAAATGTGAAGTTGTTCGTTGTTCGTAAATGTTGATAATATTGTATATGTTCGATATATGCATGTGATTATATTGTTGTATTGACTTACTTACGTTACACTTAGTGGGATAGCTGCGTGATCCTACCAGTACATTGTGGTTGTGTACTAATACTGCACTTGCTCTTTCTTTGTTGAGTACATGACATCTCCAAGCGGCTATTGACGGACTTCGCTTAGAAGATCAGTGATCATTCGAATTCGAGGGTGAGTCGTTTGTTCCGGGCTGCCATGGGTTCTCTTTTGTCTATGTCCACCATTTCGGACCTAGACTTTCTAATTAGTTATTAGTTCATTAGTTGGGGTCGTAACCCTTCTTGTTTAGACTTTTGGTACATTGACTTTCAGGTTCTAGGTGTGTATTTCCGCATTTGTTTAGTTGATAGACTTTTGTTTGGAGTATATGGGAACTCCCTATTTCTTTCTTTAGTATTTAACTTGTTTCGTATCTTTAAATACTTTAGTTTTTGGTTTAGTTGCTTGGTTTGGGTGTAATAGTGGTTCTCCCACCGGAGAGTTAGTGTGGGTTCCAATCACGACGGTCTGAGTCGTGACAATATATAAATATATATTTGTGTGCTTACATTCATAATTCCATTCTTTCACTTGTCTTTTATTAAATATAGTATTGTTAATGTTAAACTTTAAAATCGAACACAAATTTTATTTTAACAGATCTCGTGAATATATATATATATATATTGATAATTGTGGTGACCAAGTCAATTTTATGTGTATCGTAACTAATTTTACGGGATATATGTTAGTTTATAGCAGTAATAAGTACTAGATAACTCTATTCACAATGGTAGAACATGGGAAAAATTATAGATCTGGTGATTTTCAACCTCTTTGTTAATGTCTAGGTCACACCTTTAAATATTATATAATAAAATATTATAACTAAATAAAAATAAAATACCTTGTATGCTTTAAGTGCGAGAAAATTATTAATAATAATTGGAATATCCTATTAAGTAATTTGTGTCATTAATAACTTTACTCAATCTTTTACAAATATATTTAGTCATGGCTTTAACTCATAGAGAGTATAAGTGTATGACATTTTCATAATATAAATGGTGTAAGTGTTTATATTTTAAAATACAAGAGATGTATACGGAAATTAGATTATATTAGAGGAATATTTAATTTAATAAACCTTTAATCTCACGGGATACCTTTAATCAAAGATAAGTTGAGATTTTTATTTGGTTGCTATAAATAATGTTTGAAGATTTTGATATTTTAACTAATGTTCCTTCCAATTACATTTTCATTTAATAATCATAACCTAGTAATCCAAAAGTAAGAAAATTATATTTGCGAAAAAATTAGAAAAAAATTGGTACCTAGTGTTTGGTTATATAATTGGTTATCCCAAGTTTCCAACTTTTAAAAAAGAATAGAATTTGAGCCAGATTCTATTATTCGCGAATTTTAAAAAAATTAAAAATTATCCTAAACTTTTATATTTTATTAAACACCCAACATTTATAATTTTAGACTAAATTTCATTCCTAGTTTGTTGTACAAAATTTATACTGTTATATACATATTGTATACAATTTTTATCCGAGCTTACTCTCCGAAGTCACTTCCAATTACAAGTAGTAATAGTAATTTTTCGTATACAAATCAATCATATTTTCATTTTGTTTTTTTTGTTGAACTAATTTTAATTATGTTCATGGTCATTGCTTTTCACGAAACATTTTCATTATAAAATGACAATACAAACTTATGAGTATTTTTAATAAATTTTTAGAACTTATAGGTATAAATCAATTATTATTATTTTTTAAAAAGTAAAATATGTATCTCCCAAAAAAGTCTATGGCCAAACACACGACAAAACTTCACCCAACAATGACTTGCCAAAAATATTTGTAAATTTATAGCTAAACACATGGCAAAAGTTCACCCATAAATGACTTGCCAAAAAGATTTAGAAATTTGTGGTTAAACACATGGCAAAATTTTACCAAAAAATAATTTGCCCAAAATATTGGGAAATATATGGTCAAACGCTAGCCTAGCATTAGGTAAGTTGATCAATAATTTACCTATTTAAATTTAAAGCTCATATCTCATTACAAAAATCATATAAATTTCATTTTGCTTCTATAATTATCTTTCATGAAAAAGATTTGATTTATTTACAATATTAAGTTAGAAAGTTAATGCTTCGTCGTAAAAAAAATTGTGATGCTTACAAATTATCATGATATTTCTTCTCTTATAAACATCTTTCTTCGAAAAGATTGATCTAGACTTTATATAAATGAAGGTGTTAATATGTCACATTTCAAAACTTGTTCATGCTTATCCAAAAGGCTAGTGAATTTGATGTTTATGATGGAATAATGTTATTTTCATCAAATGGTATTATTTATAAGTAGTTATTGATCAAATTTTTGAACCTTGATATAACAGTAAGTGAAAGTACTCATTTTATTATTGCTTATTTCAAAATACTTAAGATTGTTGTTGATCTTGCTCACTTTGATTCAAGTCAATAAGATGAGTACTTTTATTTAGCATTATATTACATTTTGAAAATCAATCGATAATTTCAAATTGTTTGATGAAAATAACATTATTCGGATATCAACATTACATTCTAATTTACTAGCTTTTTAAGATAAGCCTGAATGATGTTTTCAAAATGTGACGTATTGATCATTTTCTATCAACTAGGATGTTGGCGTTCATTCATCTATATCCAGGTATGGATTTACTTCTTGTTGACAATAAAATTTCTTGGAATTTTTATAATACCCAATTAGTTGGGTATGTGAACTTTCATCTTGTTGGTGAAGGTTCTAGCTATTCTCCACCTTGTAATCATCCCCTACCCAATTTCCTCTTCCCCTATTGCCTATGTAATAAAAAAAAAGTTGATTGGGATAAAGAAAATCATTAAAAAAAAAGTATCTCATTATTCACATGAATTAATCACCAAATTAGAACACCGATTGGGTGAGTTTAAAGAGTGCATATCCATGATTAGTTTAATTTGTTCAAGAAAATTCAAACGTTTAGTAATTTTTATTGCTAACAACGAATTAGCTCTTAGTATTGCACAATATATATATACCCGAAATTCTTCCTAAAAAGGATAAGAGGTTGTAGCAAATATAATCCAATATTTATACGCAAAATCGATCTTAAAGAGAACTTTTTCTGTCATACTTTCTGATGACAAGTCAATATTCAACAAAAACAGTTTTTAATGATTGACAACGCAGATCAAATTCTAAAAATGATTATCAAAGTAAAGTCGCGTGAGAATAAATTAGAATCCACGTAAGGTTCTATATAAGGAATAGCCGACCTATTGAAGAGCCACTTTCGGACTTAATTAAGGTTTTCAGGACGCGCAAAACAGGATGACTATAAAATAAGAAAGTTGAATAATGAAACTTTAGATTTTGCACACAATGAATATCGTTGTTTTCAGCAAAAGGCAAGAAGTGGCAGAAGGAGCATACAATGGATGAAGAAAGAAGAACTAGAGTCAGGTTTTCATTCTAAATAAGTTTATTGTTAAAGTGACTTGGAATCATTATTGAGTTGTAATAATTCTAAGTTTTAAAGTGAGTCTGTGAGAGTTGTAACAAGAAGTTGTTGTGACTTCTTGGAAAGTAAATATAACAGTTACAGTGAATCGTTGGAGTTGAGGTACTAGAGTTAGTCCCTTAGATTATAGAGTTGTAACCTGAAGCCACTCTTTGAAGTTAGTGAGAAGTTGTTGAAAATCCTACACGATGTAGGGCATGGTTTTTCTTCCCTTGAGTAAGGAGGCTTTCTCCAATAAAATTTTGTTATTTTATGTTACAAAGTTATGTTAAAGTACTACAAGAACCAGGTTCTTATATCGAATTGGTGATACAGATTTCTTCACTTTCACCAAGAACAATTTAATCAACTTTTTCGAGTTATAATATTTTCCTTTCCATGTTTTATATCCTTTAACTTTTTTACTTATGTTTTTCAATCTTCACATAAATTCAATTGTTAAAATTATATTCATTTTCTCTATCAAACTCAATGTTCGATTTGGATGAGACATGTTGATTTTTAATTTTATAATTATAAATGAATAATTAGCGGAAAGTAAGAGAAATTACCCGATTGAATTCTCAATTTTTAAACTAAGTCAACACGTTTCTGAAAGTACCATTGCCCAAAGTTTTCAAAATGAATTAGGTGTATTTATATATAAATATATATTTGTGTGCTTATATTCATAATTCCATTATTTCACTTGTCTTTTAATAAATATAGTATTGTTAATGTTAAACTTTAAAATTGACCTCAAATTAAAATTATTTCTATGGTAAAGGAGCGTGATTTGAACATTTTAAGTTTGTTAAAAATTCTCTCATGACTCTCAGTTTTTAATTTTAAGTACCGTTATTCATATAAATTAAATTTTATAACTAATTTTTTATATTTGTTTGGGGTAGTTCTTATTTTTTATTTCAAGATTTGTTATTATTAATATAGTTTTATTTGCATAAAATTGTGTTGAACAATTATTTGTAATTAATTAGTTTATGTTCTTTAATTAAAATAATCACTTTCTTTTATTTTATTAATCTGAATTCTTTCTTCTCATTTATCTGATATTATAAACGTTCGCAAGATTAATCACCTAGTTATTAGTTTTTAATAGTAATTAAGTAATAAGTCAACTTTACATTTCTAGTTGTACTTACTCGTTTTAATTATTTAATTAGTTAGTTTGTTCAATTATCCTAACATCTAAACTTGTGTTAATTAAATTAATAATCAACCTTGCATATTTGATTTACTTGTCTTAAATAAAATTTAGAATTCTTTATTACCTAGCCGTTTTAGTTAATAATTAATGACTTTTATTTCTCACGCAATTCTCACACATAATTCCCAAATCTATTAGAATGGTTTTCTAACGCACCTTAATTTGTTATGTGGCAACTCTTCAATTCTCTTTTAACCTAAAAAAAAAGTTATCGCATCAATGATTTGTCTTTCACGAGAAAAATAGGGAACAATAATATTTTTGTTAAAAGAATGTGCAATCACCAAACAATTGATTTATATTGGACTAAAAGGGTACTAATTTTCAATAGTTTTATTTTTTTGAGATTGGTAATTCATTTCCCTAACGGAACTCAACTGTTTTTTCAAAAGTAATTTGGTACTTATGTTACTTTCAAATCTATTCTCTTCTTTTGAACAACATTATCTATATGTGGTTCTATATGCTTGCACTTTTATTTCAGACTATAGTTTTTTTTCTTTCATGGTGTTCCATGTAGACCAAGGGTAAACACTCATCATTTACTCCGAACTATTAGCTTCACTAACGCACACAGGCAAGAAGTCAGCCGGTGCTTGTTCAGACAAGCTTCCGCGCGCCCGGGGTCAAAGCGCGTTCGTTGTTGCCTGTATAGCTTTCTAGAGCAGAGATCTAGCAACACATTCTAGGCACAGATCATTGGTATTGGATGTATCGATAGGTTGTGCCGAGTCAAATCTGCTCCCATTTTTTTCCGTTGCAGAGAGGATTTGAATATTGTGGAAGATAAAGTATGAATTATAGTCATGGAACTAAAATGGTGTCTTGAAATATATGTTAGGCACTTCCCTTTACACAAAACATTGTGACTTGGGAAAATAAAGCAGCATTCACAGTTGTCTAAAAATCAGTGAAATAACGAAAATTAATTAAACGAAAACTGGAATCCACTTTCGATCAAAACAAGCCTAAATTTCAAGAAAATGGAAGCAAATCCCTTCTAGCTGGGGACTTAAACTTACCAGCCTTGCTCATGATCTAGTAGCAAAGTCTAATAAAGCTTGTTTTTATACCAAAAGACACCCTTGTTCTGGTCACCTTCATCTGGCTCGACGTAAACACACTCTTTAGCTTCTCTATACATGGCCTTCCAAATTGATGTCCCATCAAATTGATAATAGTCACCTAATATTGGTTTTATAGCCTTTGTAGCTTCCATTGCATGATAATGCGGCATGGTTGAAAACAGATGGTGTGCTACATGAGTGTCTGTGATGTTATGAAATACCTTGTTGAGAATTCCGTAGTCTCTGTCAACTGTAGCAAGAGCACCCCTCAACCAGTCCCATTCCGACGTGTCATAATGAGGCAATGAAGGGTGTGTGTGCTGCAAATACGTGATCAATACGAGGAATCCATTCACAATGAGTAATGGACATCCGTAAGCACAGACAACCCAGGCAAGTCCTTTTGCTGCCACAAGAGTGTAAAGCACATAGAGTACAGCAAATATACCAGCATCAGATACAAAGATCTGAAGGCGTTCACGATCTGTGTAGATAGGGCTATTGGGATCGAAATGGCAAGCAAACCGATCATAGGGTCTCCCTGAAACATTAAACATCAGGTATAAAGGCCAGCCTAGAGTGAGCTGGACAACAAGTATAAGGATTCTTCCTGGTGGGTTGTTGAGATAAGTAGAGAACCATTTCATACTCGACTTCAACTTTGGTACAAATACTTCATCACGATCCATTGAACCTGTGTTGGAATGATGACGACGATGACTATATTTCCAAGAGAAATAGGGAACAAGTAGAGATGAGTGTAGGACAAGGCCAACAGTGTCATCAAGCCATTGATAGTCACTGAAGGCATGGTGACCACATTCATGTGCTATGACCCAAACTCCTGTTAGATTACAGCCTTGGCAGATCCAGTAAAGCGGCCAGGCAACATAGGATAAATTGCAAGGGAGGAGATGGAAATAGTTAGTTGCAACATAGTAAAGGAGAAAGGCTACTACGAGGTCATAAAGAACGAAGGAGAAAGAGTGTAGGACAGATCGCTTGAAACAATGGGGTGGGATGGCTTTCTTGACGTCACCCACTGTGAAGGGTGGTTTAGAATGAGGAACTCTTTGGAGGACATCAGACTGAGACTTGTTGCCCTCAGAAGGAGTGGACATTCGACCTCCTGCACCCATTGTTCAGTAACCTGCAATAAGATGATTATAACAAACTATTCATGTTTTCGAAATTTGACTAATAGATATCAGAATACAACATCTAAGGACATGAACTTCCAATCAAAGACGCCTAAGTCTTGCGGTACCAAAACTTTATTTTTTGCAAGGAAGATAACATCATACATCCCAAATGAAACAAATCTGAGAAAGAGGTTAATTTGAACTTAACAAGCAGTATGCATATAAATTGAAGATATAAGAGATAGTACCTCCCACTAACAGTATGCAATATCAATTGAAGATTATAAAGAGATGGTATATACCTCTAAATTAATATCTCCAACTCCTTAAAGATACCGAATTGCAAAAAGTTGCATCTAAATAAAACGAAAGTTGTTAAAACTAACCCCTCACCTGCACCTCGAACCCAAAAGGTAAAAAACTAAAAGCCATGGCTGACCTTGAAAGTTGATTCATTCAAAACTACAAAGCCGACTATGTGCATAGACAATAAGGAAAGAGACAAGCAGAGACTATCTTTCTTGACTTTGTGTATTAAGTATTCCTTAATATAATCAAAGTTGCCATCAAATTCAAGATTAGCAACCAAGAATGGTTCAGCCGGTATTTAACTTAATGTTCACTACTTTGAACTTCAAATAAAAAACACATGGCAAATATTTTTATTCCTTTTTTGCAAGCCTGCATTAATAGGATTAAAACTTTCTTGGTTCCCCATGTCCGGTAAAGTTGTTCGGACTCTTCACTTTCAGTGCTGCATTCGTATCGACATGATGTGGGTGTGGGATCCGTACCCAAACTGGTCAACCCGTTTTGGGTACTTTGTGTTGGGTCACTTTGACCAAATTCGAGAATAGATTCAATGATTTTTATAATCAAAACAAAAATTAATGTGAAATTGAAGAAAATAAAATACCTTGTATATATAAATTTATATTGTTACTCTCTTTCCTTTAATCTCCTTCCAGGATTCTCCTCTTTATCAATATTTTCTCCTCAAGTTTTCCACATAATATCTCATTATTTAGGTTTTATAATTTATTTTTAGATATTTGAATTATCTTTGGTCGAATCCCCGCATCTATATCCATACATGGACCCGTATCCCCGAATCTTAAATTTTAGATCATAGAGGACTAGATCCACACCCGAGTTTGAGCAACTTATGTGTCCGAATTCGCGTCAGGACATTGGAGTTTTTTTTCTTGGTTTCCCAAACTGTGTTTGAACTCACATTGGAATCCGGCTAAATCTAAATTCACACCAACACATTAAGGGGTAAAGCACTCCCCATCATAGACGACTGCATATCCAAGAGGACTCACTCTTAGTTAAGGATGATGGAGTGCTTACCACTCCCCACAATCCTTATCGGTCCCTTGTAGTTATTTATTCGTATATGCTCCTTGTCCTAATGGAGATAAGGGTACAAACTACAAACAAAGAATTGAGGTAAATTTAACCACTTTCTCAAAATGCAAGAAGTCAATTTAAAGTTTTCCTTAAAATAAATGGATAAATATACACTCTTAGATATATTTTTCTTATTATTCTTTCATCACATATTTATTCTACTTAATGGTCTTCTAAAGAAATTTAACTTCAACTCTAGAGAAAAAAAATAAGATTTAATAATTATCTAAATTTATTAAAGTATATACTAAAAATAAATAATAAAAATTTTATAAGAGCCACATTTTATTAAATTAAAATATCTGGTAGAGTCATATTATAAATCGTGCTAAAGAAATATTTCTATTATAGTTCTTAATTTTTCATCACATATTTTTTAACGTACAATCACAGATGACTTACTTTAATAGTCTTCTAAAATAGTTAAACTTCAACTCTGGAGAAAACAAATTTAAATTTAATACGCTTCTAATTTTCTTGAAGTATATACTTAAATAAGAGCCTCATTTTGTTAAATTAAAATCTATGGTTGAACCATATGATTAATTGTGCTAAAGAAATATTTAGGTTATTGATTTTATAGTTCATCTAGTAGTAGCATTTTTATTATTTTAATAAAAGGTAGTTCTTATAATATTTTTTATTATTTATTTTCAATAGACACTTCAAGAATATTAGGAAACTATTAATCTGGACTTTTTTTCTATATAGTTGAAGTTTAACTACTTTTGTAGATCATTAAAGAATCAACAACTAGCCCACCTCTCAACTACTTCCACTAGTCTATATGTATGAAATATTATTTGAAAAAATAATAATTTAAGGATAAAATTAAAAATTATTTTTTACTATTATTCTTTTGATTATTTCTAATTTTTTTTTTTAAAAGATATAAAGTAGTTAAGAACCTTATTTTAAAAAAGGTAAATATGAAAAGAAAAAAAAAAGTCCAGCAATTTTCTTGAATTTTAAAAAATTACTTACTTTGAACTTTGGAAAAAAGTCTAACAATACTGAAGGGGTCGTTTGGTCGGGTGTATAAGAATAATATTAAATAGAGTGTCATAGTAATGTGCATTATTTCTTATTTGGTGTATTAGCATGCATTGAATATTTTTTTAAAAAAAATATCAATTTACAAAGATACTCTCCACAAATATAATAGAAAAGATATAAAAAGATTTTGAGGAACAATTAAGTCTTTAATCATGTTAATGCATGCATTAAATCCTTTTGCATTACTAATACTCCCTCCATTTCAAATTAATTGAATTGTTGAGGTGTTTCACACCATTTAAGAAAAGAAGATTAAGACATAAATTAGGCATAACTTTTCATTTTTACCAATATTAATTATTGTCAAATTTATGATTAAAATAACTAAAGATTAATTAATAACTAATTTCAATACTAACTAATGAAAGGTAAAATTGAAAGAACATTCTAAAAATAGTCTCAAAAATTGAATAATTAAGTTAATTTGAAAAATGAAAAATGTCTCAACAATTCAATTAATTTGAAATAGAGGGAGTATCATAGATATTCATGTATTAGTAGTAATACACTCTTCAATACACAATGGAGTGTATAACTAATGCATATGTTGAAAAACTGTATCAAACAAGGTACTACTAATACATAAAGTTAATGCATGTATTAGTTCTTTTAATACACTCTACCAAACAAACCCCTTAATATGTACATAGAGAGATATTAATTACTACATTATAAAGAACCTACGTGGATGGTAATTAACAAAGTTTAAGCAAGAGTGAAAATTAAAGATTAAATAGTGTGATGGACCACATAATCTGGGGAGCAGAATCAGCCAAATTTTTAATATAAGTGCCTCATTTAATGCAAGAAATTCAATACGAATATATGTCTTAATTTATGTGACACTTTTTATTTTTTCAAAGTCAAATAATTTATGTTTGATCAAAATTTGCACAATGAAATCTTCAAATTTTTTAAATGAAATTTATATATTTATAAACTACATAAAAAGTTTTATAAGTCACAATAATTTACAATTCAAAACATTTAAAAGATATATGAAAAATTTACGATAAAAAAATAGACTTGTTTAAATTATGAAATCTAAAAAATGTCACATAAATTAAGACGAATGGAGTGTTATTATATTTATTAATACTACATAAAAGCATAATATTGCCCATGTGCACATAACACTGCAATTTGCACTTAACAATAACAAGTGCCTCTTAGTTAACTAGATCTACACACTAATACTGCCATCACGTGACTGAACAAGATCTGAGATGTCCTAATTGCTAAACAAATAAAACAGAGATTTGCTCCAATTAGATTAACCTAACAGAACATTTAACAGGTTGGCATTAGAAAATCTAATATATACATATATTAGAGATAAGTGTCAAAAACACAGCGAAGTAATTCTCTTTTTTTGAATTTTATACCTAAACTATTAAAAGTGAGAGTTTCATACATAAACTATCACTTATTAGTTTGAGAAACGCACATCTCTATTTTATAATACTTTTATCATTATGTGTGTAATACACTCTCTCTTCACATCTCTCTTTTATAATACTCTTATCATTGTGTGTAATACACTCTCTCTTCATATCTCTCTTTTATAATACTTTTATCATTGTGTGTGTAATACACTCTCTTTTACTTAAAAAAAAAGTGTCACATCACACTCTACATAGACAAAACATTCCACCTTGATATATTTAGTTAAGTGATTTAATTAATACAAAAAATTTATTTGTCATGTCATAATTTTTTTTAATGATATATTTAGTTAAGTGATTTAATTAATACAAAAATTTTAATTGAATAATTTTATTAATATAAAATAAAGTTTAATAACTTGGATGAATAAATTTTCAAAATTGAGTGACCTTAAAAACCGCTAACCCGTGATTGGATCTGTATCACTCAGGCAGTTATGTGCTTCAAGATGTATGTAATAGCAAAAATAGAGTAGGAATAAAAAAAAAAATTAAGCAAAATCTGGACCACTTGTTCACATACTCAACATTCCCTCCACTTGCAGCTTTGCACAAGCTAAAACAGGGCAAAAAAGTTCAACTCATGCTCAAAACAATATTCACCAATTCTGCAATAAGCAGATCTCAAATCACAAACATAATCAAACAGGCTCGACAAAAAATTACATTGTATATATAAAAGGTATTTTTATGATTTTTTATATCTATATTGATTTTGAACCTCGATTAGAGGTTGGCTGAGTGGTCGAGGGGTTCAAAAATTTCCAAATTCAAATCCTAGTCACTATTCTCAAAACCCCTTAATGAAAATTCTGAATCTGCCACCCTAAACAGGTGACTCACTATATCTTGTTCCATCCACATTGAAATCACTATATTTGTCTTACATATTTGAGCCTAGAGGGTACAGGTATGTATATAAAAATGATGATAAAACATGGATATAAGAAGCACTCAACACCATAGATCCATAGCTATTGAATAGAAAAATGCACATAGAAGCTTTCATCTCCTTCAATAACTCTTAATATCAATAAGTACATCACACTGTAAGCACGAGATTCATGAATTTTGAAAATGAAAAGAAGCAACAAAAATCGAAAATGAGAATATAAAATGGTACCTGGGACAACTTTAGTTGCCAAAATGAGATTTTCTTTATCCTCTCCTTTCTCTGTGATGTATGTATTTGTGGAAAATAAGAGGAGAAAGAATAGGTATTTAAGCTTTTTAGTTTCCCTCCTCCGTAAAAAATGCCCTACCCAACGGGTCCAGGAAATAACATGGGGACCATCCACTTCCTACTTTTTTAATTATTTTTCAACACTAGTGGAAATCTCCTAGCACCCACTTCTTTGTAGGCTATGATTGACTTTATGCAACTAAAATTACACCTTTGTCCTCCTCAATACATATTTGTATTAGGATCAGAAATTTTATTATTTTGATGTGGTACTATTTGATTTGACATGGTGTTTTAAGAAAATTAAATTTTTAGACGAAACTAATTCTAAAATATTTGTGTGATTGTAAGCATTTCATCAAGGGTAAAAAGGGAATTTTAAAGTTAATTTATTTTTAATTATAGTAAGATGATATTCCTTTTTAGACAGACTAAAAAGGAAATGATGTCACTTTAAATGGGCGGAGGGAGTATGTGTTAGGTAGAAAGTATTACTAATTTGACACATTTCATTTTTTGAAAATCAAATAGTGTAAGTTTGACCGAGATTTTGTTCATGGAATCTTCAAAAATTCTAAAGTAAAATTTATATATTTGTAAATTACGTAAAAATACTATAAGTCACAATAATTGACAATTCAAAATATATAAAAAATTTACGATTAAAGATAAACTAGTTTAAATCTCAAAATTCAAAATTCAAAATATGTCACTAAATTGGGACGAAGAGAATATGTGGCAGACTATTTGTATGAAGTTCTTTGGTAGTTTGCCAATTAGATTATTGGATCCCATAATGGGCCAAAATTCCTATTTGTCTTCCTTATTAACTTTTTTTCTTTTTGGTTCATTTTTTCTACTATTTCCTATTATAATTAGGATAAATTACCTATATATACACCTTTTTTCCTCATAATTTTCATTATTTCTTATCAGTTTTAAAAAAAATTAAAATCTCTTATTTGTTAGCACAACACAAAACTGTCGGATACATAATTCCCACGATTTTTTCTCCCTTTTTCACGCCATAAATCTCCCCACAGTTACCCCATTAATCCATTTTTGAATTTCAAATCTTTTCTCTTTCCAATTAATGATTTCATGTTATTCAAGAGGTAGATCTCTTTCCATAACTTCACTTTTCAATTTTTTTTTTAGTTTTTCAGCTTCAAAAAGCATTGATACATATGAATGAAGGTCCATATTTCAATAATGGGCTTATTTAATTAGTCGAAGAAGGAAGCATCTTTGACTTCTAAATCGACAGTGAGAAAACACTCAAAAAGGCGGGAAAAAGTCGATCTATTGGTGGCTCTGGTAAGGACTTTGGATCGAGATCCATGGATGACGTCATTGTTAACAATGAAAAAAAAATACAAAGAGTGAATGCTGAGAAGGATAAGGAGAAGAAGGATGTACATGCGTATTCTAAAGTTCTAAAGTGAATGTTGAGATAGAGAAGTCGAAACAGATCAAATTGTTGATTTTTTTTTATTTCTTCTTGTTCATCTTTTTCTGATATATATGGGTTCAGCTTTTTAATGTATCCTGTTGTTTTTGTTTCTTAAATTAATGTATAATGTCTTCATTTCAACATTATGATACATTACAATTTTATCATGTACAATATATCGTGTTCAAATTACTAAATTATCTTACAACTATAGTTTGGGATACATTAACTAGATTTTTAATGTATCTAGTTAATTTTGTTTCTTAATTAATGTATAATGCCTTTGTTTCAACACTACGATACATTACAATTTTATCATGCACAGTGTATCATGTTCAAATATTGGTTTTGATATATAACCTTAATTAGTTTTGATACTTGACACAACTTCTACCAAATGTATCATTTATCATGTATTTAGGTGTGGATATGTATCTTCTACCTTATTCAAATTTAGAAGGATATGTATCCGTACACAGTACCAAATCACATGCATGATACATAAACCTTACTATTTTCATAGCTAAACATATGTGGTAAAAAAAATTCATATCTGAATCTGCTGATACTGTCTTTTTTCTATTATAGATAGACATCTAAGAAAATGATTAAGAAATTGATACATAACAGCATGTCATGACTACATAATAACGATCTTGACACAATAATGCATTTGATACTTATTAACTTATATGATACATTAAAGTGTCACACAAGTATGTATCAAATTCATAAATTATGATACATAAATGTTATTGTCAAAAGTTTGTTTAGTTTGAGGCAAAATGTGAAGATCTTGCAGCTATGTATCTGATACAATAAATATGGAGCACATTAATACATATATTAAATCATGTGTGAACAAATACACAATTATCCATCTTGGAAACGAAATTCAAAAAACAATTACACAACATTATAAAAGGTATGAATGATCCATCAAAGCTATGCATCACTTCAGCCTTTTTGTTTGTTGTATCAATGCATAACGGATACATTGAAAATCCAAACTCTTGTTTCTTCGCCTCAACGATGTATCAGATCTTCAATTTTCTCCTCAACTCATCGATCTCTAATTCAGTTGCAATGACTGATTTGAGATTCACAAACCAATATTTTGAAAAATAATTCCATAACTTTTGTATCGTTCATACCTCACCTCACTTTATCAGATTCTGAAATGTTTCAACAAGATCAAATGTTCATGTTGTATCATACAATTTACCGACAAGTTTGATTCAAAAATTGAGATTTTTTTTGGAAGAATGGAAAGAAGAATTTTGGGATCTAAAAACACATTACATATACATCAAACTAGTAATGTATCAATTTGTAATCAATAATGTATCACGACTTATATATCCATACAAATTCAAAAATTAAAAAACAGAGAGTATACATAGAAAATCCAAACAACTTGAATCAAAATTGAAAGGATCTTTGATGAACTTGAAGATTCAAAAGAAAATCGTTTGTCCAACAATAATTCCATCACTTTTGTATCCTTCATAACTCACCTCGCTAACCCAAAATTTTGACATAAGTTTTTGAATCAAATCTGAAAGGTTTCTTCACTGAACATGGGGGAGCAATTTGAAATTTTGAATTTTTCGTTCTGAATTTGCCTCTGTATGACTGAGAGTAAGAAGAAACGTAAGCGTAATTTATGGGATTTAATTAGATTTTCAGATTTTATTCACTTTTTAGCGCAACAGAAGGATTCTTCTTGTATTAGAATAAATGTATCCGAATGGTGAATTAATGTATCTGGATGGTGACTTATGTATCCAGAAGGTACAAATTTTAAGGGATTATTGTAATTAGACGAAGAGTAGGGATAAGATGTAATTTACTCTTTACACTTATAATTATGAGAAAAGACATAAAGTGACACCTGAAGTTGTCCCGAATTTTTAAAAACATATCTTAACTATGCGGGTTTCCTATTACCTCACAAAAGTATTAAATACCTTTATAAATAGAGCATTTGACCCATTTTCACATCTATGAACAAGCGTGTGATTCTCACCCCTTATAATTAACTAATTCAATTTAAAAAGGGGGTTAACCCGATCCGCATCATTTCAAAAACAAAAAATCTTGGTAATAGTTAAAAATAGAAAAACCCACAAAATTCTTCTTCAAAGTTCCAATCTTTATTCAATAACCCACCAAAATTCTAACTCAAATTCATCAACCCACTTCACAATTTTACTCCTTAGATCGATTAAATTGACTCGGAAATCTCTAGCTATTGCTCATGCTATATACAACAATGGTGGCTCTTTCCCTTTCTCCCTCCGTGGGAACAACTTTTTCTTGCCACCATAGCTACCCAATTGGTTCTTCTTCTCCCATTACTGCTTCTCCAACTTTGTTACTAAACGACTTCTAATTAATTTTTTGGACTGAAAATTAAATTAAATTCTCATCTTTTTTAGCTGATTTCATTAGAGAGGGTGCTGATTTTTTTTTTAAAATCTTCAACCAAAGGTTCTCTTGAAAATTTGGGGAAGATGGTGTATTTAAAAATTAATTAATTAATTAATAGTGAAAACAACTGAAACGTGACGGTTTTAATTTGTTTTTAGAAGCAAAATGATACCTTCACGTGTTATCATCGGAGTGTTCACAAACAGAGTGAGAAAATTGGTCAAAATGGTCTATTTACAAAGATATTTAATACTTTTGTGGGGGTAATAGGACACCTGAATAGTTAAGGTGTATTTTTTTAAACTCGGGACAACTTCAGGTGTCACTTTAGGTCTTTTCTCTATAATTATTTTAAATTTTGTTTTTCTTATTTTAAATTTTTATTCACGGGTGTGAAATTTAATATTTCTTCTCGAATTCATCTTATTTTTAACATTTTGATATTATTTTTTCTATTTATATTACTAAAAATAGTTGGTTAAAATTATTGTCAATTAATTTCTATTTTTATTTATAATTTTTTAAAGGACGTGTAAAAGAAAAAGTGGACAACTAATATGAGAAGTATTAGAGTAAAAATAATTTGTTCTCTTGTTCTTCTCTCAACAATGTCATAATTTCATAAATACTTATATCCATCAAAGATTCTCCAACAAGAAAATATAATGGAAAGAGTATCAATAATCTTCATAAATAATTACATAAGATTTAACACAATTTTCATGAAATTCAAAAACAAAAATCATCCATAAACACTTATATAGACATGCACTCTTCATAAAGACTTGTATAGCTGAAGATATGGAAGGACACATTACTACTAAACAATTGTCCGTAATGACTTGTAATAGTCTAACTAATACTGAGACTATCATGACATTAGGGGTCGTTTGGTAGAGTGTATAAGAATAATGCTAAATAGAGTGTATTATTAATGCTTGCATTAGCAATGCATGTATTAGTTATGCTTGCATTAATTATACATAGATTATTTTAAAATAGTATGTATTGCATTAAAAAAAAATTATTTACAAAGATACTCTTGACTTTTATGGTGGAAAAGATGTAAAAAGGGTTTTAAGGGGTAATTGGGTCTTTTATCATATTAATGCATGCATTAAAACCATTGCATTCCTAATACCTAAAAATCTATGGTATTAGCAATGCACACCTTAATACACAATAGAGTGTATAACTAATGCAAGCATTAGTTATACATAGGTTGAAAAAGATTATCAAACAAGGTACTAGTAATACACAAGGCTAATACATGCATTATTTTTTCTAATACACTCTACCAAACGACCCCTTAGTGTTGGTACCTTTTAGCATTGGGTGTTTGTACTTTTATATAAAAAAGGTACAACTGATCCCTTCTAATGTGGGGCTCTTTTTGGCCCTATTTTATTGGTTGTTGAGCACGTGGAGGTCTTACATCTGCGTGTAAGTTTTAGTTATTGCCTTTACATATACTCAAATCAAAAGTGGAACCATCACTCATTCTCTCAACTCTTACTAATCTCCATCAGTTTTATACTTCTGCAGCTCATCTCCTTCAAGCTTTAAATTTGTGGGTTTTGGGTTTGACCTTTATTGCTTTCATAGATTTGTGACTTTTAGGTCCTTTTATTTACTTTTTATGCCGTTCTTTCTTTATTCTATTTTTGTGAAGAAATATAATAATAAAATAGTTGTCTTCCCTTTTGTTAGCTCCACTGATTTTGAAAAAAAATTCTTTCACACTTCTTTGTTGTTTCTTCTTTGATGTTTCAACTTCTATAAAGAAATGCAGTACTAATATTTTTTTTGTCTTTTTCTCTCGCTTTAATTTTTGGATTTGTTAGCTTCTATTGCATGTTAGTACTATTATTGTATGTGCTTTGTATTGTACAAAAGGTGTTTGATGATATATTGTAACGAACTTTCTCCCTTTCTTTAACGGTAAACACATACAAATTCTACATTTTAATTGCCAACACTGAATTTTTTCTGTACTGAATCTCCATAAGAATTATCTTCAATTATATTCTAATTCAAAAATTTACAGTACTTAATCTTACATGTGTGCCTTACCATTAGCAAGAGTTTACAAATTCAAAAGAACTCTAACTCTTGTGGCTCCTGATTCTTTTGTCCCATATTATTGTGAAGATAAAGACATATGGCACTAAGATACATGTCACACCCCAAACTCAAGGGCGCAACTGGCTCCTAATGCCAAAACTCAGGTCCGAGCCGACCCTGCTGAACCATTTGCTACTAGCGCATGGCAGTCACACGCAATCAAGAAATCAAACAAGTATATCTCGGCTTAAAATTAAGCCATCGGCCGGCAAGGCCCTTGCCAACTGATCTATGAAAGAAACAGCTACTCCCAGGAGATCATATAAATAAATAGCCAACTAGCGCAGAAGTCCTGATTGGACCGTCGAGGCCACCATGATATCTATACCAAAACTAAAAGCAGGTATATATCAATACAATACATCAAACAACTCACAAGCTTCAGCAAACCAACCACATAGGCCAGTATGGCCATAACGTAGCTATACACCCCACACACTAGTCTGCAAGTGTAACGACCCTAAAAACGAACTAGTGAAACTAGAGCCTCACATGTGGGTTTGGAGTTGAGAACTTGATGAAATGGTGAGAAATGGCCGTGACGTCCGGAAACTAGTCATTTGAACTAGTGAGTTGTAAGGGTCAAATTTAAATGGTCATATCTTTTAGCTCAAAATGAATTAGGTGGACCTTTACCTATCCAATTAAAGGTATTTGATTCCTCTTTCCAACGCCACCGATATTGCCCAATTCTGACCTTGGAACAAAAAGTTATGCCCAAAATAGTGAAGCACTGTCCAAAAGGACAAGTTTACCCGGGTTTAGTGAACACTTTTAAGTTTAACTTTGTGGGTCCTTAATTCTTTTCCTAAGTTGAGTTCTTATTATTCTTTGCCTTTCCTAGCAATTATAAAGCCCCTTTTTGACCAAATTCTTTCATTTAAGTCACTCCAGAATTTCCAAAATCATTCCCTCTCTCAAATATTTCTCTCAAGTTCAAGGAAGAAGGGTGAAGAACTAGGGTTTCAAATTGGAGGCTTCTTTCATTGATTTTCGTGGACTTTTTCCAATATTAAGGTATGGGGACTCGTTATCTTTGATTCCTTTTCAATCAAAGAGCTAATTCA
>JAJOOO010017833.1:0-15478 GCA_029582685.1 Solanum piurae
CCAATTGAAAATAAGCCCAGCAACGTGAATAATAGAGCAATACACGGCGTCAATCATGTCTGCCCCAACGACAATCCTAAACAGTACAAACGACGCCTAATCGAGTCACAACGTCTTCATAAGCCTCAATGGTTCCGTCAATTAGACGGAAAGCAGTAGCGGCGTGAGTAGGCCAGCAACTTCATTGTCTTCTTCCTCTGTCTTCTGCTCTCAAATCGTACAGTAGCAGAAGCACGAGTCTGTCCCTATTTCCTCTTCTGGAATGGGACGAATTTTCAGGAAAAAGATGTTTAGCTTCAAGGGTGAAAGAGGTTTTGAAATTTGAATTTATTGGGCCTCGATTCCCATCCGGATGGGATCTTTTTCCCATGGTTTGAACCCTAGTTTTTCCACTATAAGTACTCTGTTCTTCTACTGTCGGGAGGGAGGAAGGGGGGAGTTGAAAAAATTAGAATAAAATTTAGGCGGTTCTTTTCTTTTAATTGGAAAAAGCAAGAGTTTTCTTGTTCAAAGTTAGTTCGAAGTTCTTGGGTTGGTTGTCCGAGCTTCGAATCCGCGTGGTGGAAGATCTCCCTGCTCGTTTCCTGTCCAGTTTGCTGCACCTTAAAAGGTAACCCTTTTTTTTTTAGTTCATGTTTTGGCTATATTCAATATGTTGGTATGTTAACTGTTGAGTTATTTGAAGTTATAGAAATTTGGGTTGTTTCGATTTTGTTTGATCTCAAGTCAACAGCATAGCTTTTCTGTTTAGTTAATCAATTTTTCTTAGTTCACTCCTTTCCCGTGTGAATTCAGTTTGCTCCCTCGATAATGGTTTGTTGGCTTCCGGATATTGATAAGAGTTGAGGTTTGTTTTGTCTGCTGTTTCACCTTTAGTATGGATTGTGACTTGAATATATGTGTAGATGTTGGAGGGTTACTTTCTAATTGTTATTACTGTTCTGGTTGTCTTAGCTTTCATAATATAGTTGTGATCAGCTTTTCGAAATGACCGTATTAGTGTTAGTTTGCTCCTGTTTAGTATGAATCTGTGATAATGTTTGGTTTTCGACGTCAGTCTCTTCTTTCTTCCATCTCAAATTGGATGAATGAATCAAGACGTCAAGATTTTGAGTTCACTTACTATCCATATTGTTGTTTGTCTTGAATCTCTAGTTGTTTATTTCGATCATGCTCACTCGCATCCATATCCCCTTTGTGGGTCTTGAAACTTGTATTCTACCGTACCTCTTTTGAATATGATCTAGAATATTGCTTTCTATTATGTAAGGGTTCGGTGAATATAGCTTGTACGTGACAAATTAGTCGAGTTTCATATTTAGTTTGAGTTAAAAAATCTTTCCAAAATGTAGTGGTGTCCTATTCTTGTATGTGCTTATTGAGCATGAGTTGTTTCTTTTCTCCTCTCTTGATGGTTTCTTTTGAGTGAATGTCACTTTAGAAAGATTATAGTCTTAAGGCTTAAATTTTAATCCCTTTCTGTTTGGCTTTAAATACATGCCTCAGTATGTGAAAAATTGTGCTTAAGTTATTTGTATGCTATGCCGCCTATGCTTGCCCTATTTCTTTATTTTAAGTTGTGAAAATTGCTAAAAATCCATCTCTTAGTCACGTCTGAAATTGTTGCAAAGCAGTAGCATTATTTTGTGAATTGGGTCTACTAGTTTGCTTATGTGCAAAATTGCTCAAGTTTAGTCCATTAATACATGGGTGTATTATTGCCTTTGCATAGTTTCATATTGCATTTTTTTTAAAACTTAATCACATTAGCCTCAATAGTCCGCTCCTTTTTTTTTACTGATGATTGCTTCCTCATCATTATTTATGTCTAAGTAATCATGTCTAAATCTACTTCATTGAATCACGCTATTTTTATTGTTTAGTTATCACTACCATTCGGTGTTTCATCTTATTACGTGAAGTTAGTTTAATTTAAATGAAAGTTCATCAAGTATTGCATGCATTCCTTTGTCATATTTGCATAACATTGGTGGCGAACTAATCACATGCCTATTTTGTCTTATTTCTTTTTCATGTATCTTGGTTGTATGGCATAGATTTAAAGTGTCCTCCATCACTAATTCTTATCTTGTTTTTCTTGTTTTCTATGTGTAAATCTGCCCGAGTCCTCATGGACTCATTCCTTTCATTTTCTTGTTGGGCCACGGAGGCCCAATCCTTTATTTGAGTCAGCAGGCCATTAAAATTGATGAACAGGTCCAGAAGTCGAAAGAAGAAGATCGAGAAAAATTGGAATTTTGGGTTTAAAGAGGCCCACTCTTCTTTAACAAAAAAAATTGTATTTTGTTATTTTTAGGCCTAAGCCCTTGTTATATTATTCATCATTATCGTATTAGTGTTTAGGACAGGTGCAGATAACTCAAATGGGCCCAAATATTGGTCCAGGCGGACAGAAGAACCAAATTTGGGCCCAAGTCTCTTTCCCCTTTACTTTTATCGTGTTTACTTACTTGTTAATATGTTCTATTAGTCTTAAGGTTGAAAAATTCAAATCCCCAAAAGACACCGATTTTGAATTAATTACTTAACTAAATTATTCATCTTTAATTGGCTCAAAAAATAAATAAATAAGTTTACAAAAATATTTCATTTGAATAATATTTTAATATTTTTCTCTTAAAAGGGTACTAACTAAAATATTACAATTTTGCAATTCAAGCTAAGTTAAATTATTTTAGCCAAATAGTTAATCGTCGGATAACCACATTAGTGGATATTTTAGGTGCCTTTAAAACCTTCCTAGAATATTAATAAGAACCTCGAACACCCTTTAAATATTTTCATTAGATTTCCTGTTTTAATCTATTGAAAATCAGTTTTCTTAATTTTTCTCAAAAATTAAGTGGCGACTCTAAACCAGTTTAAAATATATTTTCCAAATAAAACAATACATGCTTACCCATAAGTAGTGGAAACATGGGAAACTCCACCGGTTTCTTGGTGCACCAACCATGACAAGATTTCAATAACATTAACAATGGAAGAATAGGGTGAATTCTAATGTAGTCTCAACTGATGTCTACCATCAAATTTACACGGTAGAAGTAGTTTGTGAATAGGAATCACTGACAATGGACTTTAAAAACTCCAGTGTAATAATATGCACACAATGGACCACTGTACAAGTGGATGAAAGGTGCAAAGAAAAAAGAAGGATAATTTCTTTGTCACCGACAACACAACTTGACTTTATCCATCCATTGTGATGGAAGATACCAATCCATCAACAATAGTAAGAAAACTATCTAATTACACAAACACTTTACCATAAATACTAACTGATATATAGGGAGAGAGGCGAGTGAGTGAGTCAACATGTATCTTTTGATACTATATCTATATACACACATACCATATACATTCTAAAATACAGATACATAGAGAGGGTGAGAAAGAGAGTCAGGGCAAACTTGGAGTTGATTTCATGTCCTCCATCTTCCATTGTCCGCTTGAACAAGCTTAAATTATTGATATTCACAAAACATAAATCAGAAGATGGAGTGAACAAGCTTAAATTATTGATATTCACAAAACATAAATCAGAAGATGGAGTATTCTTTGTATTCCCTCACGTGAATGAAGGGTTACACTCATTGGAAATTCTGGATCTCAGTTACTGAGATTTAATAAATGGAGTGTAATGTGGCTTTTTTGTTTGATGAAAGAAAGTTATTTTATCTTTCTTTTGTGAAAGATTTGGAAGCCACAAATGTGGAAATTTGGTAGCCATATTTGTCAAAGATTTGGCAACTATATTTGTCAAAGATTTGGAAGCCACCATAGTTGATATATTCACATTGAGATGTTGAATATTTTGCATCTTCCAAAGACATCATCCATGACATCAACATGCCTATTTTTTTCTCTATAAATAGGGAGCTTAGACATTAGTTGAAACACACCTTGAAGCATATGAAAATATTTCATTGTTTTCTTTCTCTGTCTTTCCATTAAGAGTAATTTTGTAGGAGAGTTTGTGTTGGGAAACACTTGTGTGAACCCTTTGTTGGAGTGATCGTGTGAGGTTATTCTTTTTGGGTATTTGGGATTAATTAGAGTATTTACTCTAATTCTATACTCTCTTTTGTACTCTTGTTGATATAGTGATATTGCTCCTCTCCGCTTGTGGACGTAGGTCTATTGACCGAACCACGTTAAATTTGTGTCTTCTTTAATTGCTTTACTTTCGTTGTTATCAACTTACTATTGTCTTTGTTATTGTCATTACAACATTGTTTGGCTAAATTCCGCACTACCCGAGTTCTCGATCCTAACATGGAGGACTTCCGGAAGACATTGGATGCTTACACTCATTGAAAGAGTTGAACCTCAGTGGAAATAATTTTGAGCATTTGCCTAGAAGCATAACCCAACTTGGTTCTCTTCAAACCTTGGACTTATCACATTGCAACAGGCTTACACAGCTGCCAGAATTTCCACAACAATTAGATACAATAGATGCAGATTGGAGCAATGATTCGTTCTGTAATTCATTGTTTCAGGATATCTCCTCATTGCAGCATGACATCTGTGCTTCAGATTTCTTGTCACTAAGAGTGTTTACGAGTTGGACGAAGAATATCCCAAGTTGGTTCCACCATCAGGCAATGGGTGCAAGTGTATCAGTCACTTTGCCTGAGAATTGGTATGTATCGGATAACTTCTTGGGGTTTACTGTATGTTACTTGGGCAAATTAATTGACATCACAGCTCATTTGATTCCCTTATGTGATGATGGGATGGCGTCGATGACCCAGGAATTTTCCTTATCCAACCATTCAGAATATACTGATGAAGATACTTATCATTTTTTGTTGGTACCTCTTGGTGGCTTATGGAATGCATCTAAAGCAAATGGAAAAACACCAAATGACTATGGGCACTGATGAATGAGTAGGCAGATTTAGTCATAATCTGCTCCACCATTGAGCTGGCAGATTTGATTATAATCTGCTCCACAAATAAAGCTGGCAGATTTGATTAGAATTTGCTCCTGTGTATATGGGATTAGAATATATTATTCTAGTAAAATAGTTTAGAGGAAATCCCTTGATTCAAGGATTTCCTAAGAATTAGGGATTGATTAGTTTATTTGGTCTTTACTTGTTCTCTTATAAATACTGTACAAACACTATGAATAAAATATACTTTTGCAGTATCTAAACTTTCAGGCACATCAGGTTATATTTTGGTAGATTATATGATATGGGAGATAAATGATTTTGGTGTTCGTTTGTTGTATAAAGATGAATCTGAGCTTCACATTGGGATAAGGAAGAGCAGATATGAAGAGGCCAGTTGCTCCTCTTCTAAGAAACAAAGTTCACAAGTACAAGTGCCACTCTTTCCCACAAGCCCGGGATTATAGATTAAATATAGGTATATACCTCATGAAATTGTGTTCTCTGTTTATATATAAATTATTTCTTCTTATTCATGATTTTGGATTAGTTTGTTACAACAAATTGGGAAGATGCTCTACTTTGGGGACACTGCCTATGAAGGGAACATGTTTTCTGAGAAACAACTTGGGTATGCAAAAATTCATTCTTTTTATATTTCATTTCAAAATATAATCACGTTTTCCATTTTCTGACAAATAGATAAATTGCAGATGAATGGCAAGATAACTTTGCCAAAACAGGTGGATAAAAGAATCTTCGGAATCCAATGTAGCTCCAACGCTCAAGCTCAAATATTTTTTCCCCAACCAACAAGTTCTACTGAAGAAGTGTAGTCTCCGTTGATATCTACTGTCAAATTTTACATGATGGAAGCAGGAGTTGAGTTCTGAAAACGGTCAATCCAGCATGCGGATTAAGTAGTTCAGAGGATAGAGTTTACAGCAACTCCAGTTTTAAGGGAACAAAATAGGTAGTCATAGGAGTTATTTTATGTTTGTTTGTAAAAGCTAGCTAAGGTGGAAATGACAAGTGAGGTTTGCTGATTGGATTAGGCCACATAAATCCTTATTGTGTGATTCAATAAACTTTTATTATATGTTTTCTTTACTTGTATTTATGCTGTTTTTTATCTGACAAAATCAATGTATATGAATGTCTTGAGATACGTTGGAGTTGTCGAGCTGCAAAGATACAATTAAGAGTGCACAACTCTCAGGTCGGGGTGCTACTCTTACGAGGAGAAGTTGCGGTTAGTTCTACTCTTATTTCCATGAGAGCATGCCACTTTTAAAGGTAAAGAGTTCCCAAACGCAGAAAAAAGTCATATTTTTCTGGAACAGACTAAAAAGAAAAAGAGTGTCATATTAAAGAGTTCCCAAATACAGAAAAACATGTATGACCACCAAGAGTCTTTTTATTAACTTGTCTATTATATGAGATAAAATCCACTTTCTGTGGTAGAGGTAATGACTCATTACATTTTTGATTTCTTGCTAAACTTTGAATGCTTCGATTTTTAAGCCCTTTGCTCAAAGACGAAATGCAATAATTCATGATTAGACATGTTGTGATCGTTTTGGATTAGGAATATGTGATTACCTGTTGTCTTACTAACATCAATATTCTGATTACTTATAAGTGGTTATAAAAAGTTTTATTCTGGTTTTGGATTACTTCTGCAGAGCAGACTGGGAAACGGAGAACAAAACCAAGAGATTCATGAAAGAACTTCGGTATGCAATAATTCATTCTATTTGAATATCGTCTTTCTGTAGATTACCCAACTGATATAAAGATTTCACTGGGTTATCATTTGTAGGTGTTGTAAGTTCACAGAGAAAATGCAAAGTGTAATTCCAAAAGGATAAACAAATTGCATTGATGAGCTTTACAGTTTGCACATCAAGAGCAACTTTCATCTACCAGAAGCATAATTGCATGATGTGTAATGGAAACTGACATCTTACTCCTGAGTTGATATGGGTTTTGATATTGAATGCATAATCGATATCCATACCTATCCTGGAGAGTATTTCTTTCCTGTTTGTCGCACACTCGTATTTCCTAATGCAGCCGTCCAATCACAGTGCATTCATCTCTACTGCAAACCTTGTCTGGCACATGTTGCCAATGGGAGCCGAGCCTGTCCTTATGATGGATACTTGGTGACTGAAGTAGACTCTAAAGTGAGCTCCCTGTAGTACATTTCCCTTTAGATAATTGCCGTCTTGCTGATGCTTTTGCTACTCGTGGTATTTTGAATGTGTTGCATTTACTTTTCCTCACAGGCCCTTATTGAGTCGGACAAGACACTTGCTGATTGTACTACCCATTGAAAGCATAGGCAGAGTTAAAGTGCGTTGTCTCTATCACAGAAGTGGATGCACATGGGAAGGTTCCTTGTCTGATTGTACTACCCATTGTTCTGGCTGTTCCTTTGGCAATTCCCCAGTTGTATGCAATAGATGTGGAGTCCAGATTGTGCATCGACAAGTGCATGAGCAAGCCCTGAGTTGTCCTGTGAGTACTCATCTTTCTTATAGTGGATGGTATCTTAGTATATGTTCTATCCAGGGTGTATATCCTGCACAACAAACAGCCTCCACTGCTTCTGGTACTGAGGCGAATCAAACAACGGCTCATTCGGACAAGACACTTGCTGAAAGCATAGGCAGAGTTAAAGTGCGTTTATCTCTATCACAGACAGTGGTGAATTTATGTATAAATTTTGGGTCACCGAAACCCGTGGTCATCCGATTAAACTCGATATATTACTTCTATAATTATTAATGTATATATTAAATTAAAACTTGTGGAACCCGTTCTCAAGATGGCTGGATGGTTCACTGGTAGGACTGCAAGATTTCAACACAAAGTTCTAAAAGTCAAAGGCTTCAAAAGTTTCCTTCCCACCCACTTTTCAAGTTCCAAGTTTCAACAAAATCTTTCTTCTCTCTTCAAATTTGTTTTTTATTTTCCAAACAAGAAGGAGCTTCAAGTCTCCAACTTCAAGTCAAGAATCTAGAGAAATCATCATTATCCAAGTTTAAGGTAATTTTAGTTTATGATTTCTCTTTTTAATAAACAAACTAACAAAATAAAAAATATATATATATATCACTTTAATTTTAGGGTTTCCATATAAAAAAATCTTGTCATTACTTATAATAAGAAATCATCAATAGCTAAACATATTTGGCGGATGTAACTTGTAAGTTGTAAGGAATGTGTTTTATATTATATTATCAATTTTGAAGGGTGTGATTCCCTTTTTTTTTAATGTGAAAGGGTGTGATTCCCTTTTTTTTAATGTGAAAGGGTGTGATTCCCTTTTTTTAATGTACAATTGTAAATTGATGATATTTTTTGTGGTAATGTAATTTTTATGTATTGCTCGCTTAGTTATTGTTATTATAAATTTTTTGATCTTATCTTTAAAGCAATGGTGCACCCGTTTTCTTGAAATCCTGGATTCGCCTCTGATCACAGAAGTGGATGCACATGGGAAGGTTCCTTGTCTGATTGCACTGCTTCTCTGCTTAATGGACAAGATCCCAATCCGTAAACAAATGCCAGCTCTCAGGCTCTTGCTACTGCTTCAGCTGGTGTGCCTACTTCAGAGCAGTGGTATCAGCAACATTATCAGCAATATGCTGGATATGAGCCTTATCAACAGCAAACTTATCAACAATACTATCCTTATCAGCATTTGATCCATGGCTTTAAAACTCATTTTGATGCTCTCTCAAAGAGACAGTGAAGTTGAGGTTTGTCTCCCTCGTGATCTCTTTCAGTACTCTTATACTTCTTTTGAAGTAAAATGTGAATCTGAAGCAACAAGATTAGTCATAGTATGTAGAGCTGTTCTTAATCGATTCCTCATTCAATACGATCTTCAAGGGAGAAAGTGAGAGAGGGAAAATGTCTGTATGGAGTATGCCTGGAAATTTTAAAGTAGCTAATGTAACATTAGATTAGGTCACACTGATCATCGTTTTCTTTTCTCACAAGACTGAGTAGCTCACAGGTTCTTATTATATATTTCATCTAACAAAAATTTATGTATATGAAGGTATTGAATATCATTGGAGTCGTGGATGTTGTCAACAGAGAAGGGACTCATCGAGCTGCAACAATACAGTAAGGAGTGCACAACTCTCACTATTTAATTACATTTAACTACTGAAATCTAAGGAGCTGTCTATTGTCTAGCTTGTTAACTTGAATCTTTATGAAAGCAATAAGTAACGTCTATGTGTTACTGTATGCAGTGCAAACTTGGAGTTTCGCATAACACTGCATATGAAGGGCACATATTTCCTCTGCCTGAGAAAGAGATTCGCGAAAGAACTTGTGTATGCAATAATCCATTCTCTTATATATTAGTAAATGTGACACGACATCTCTCTTACACCAACTAACAGAGCAAAGGGAACTATTTCCAGGAATCAAACGTATTCCACTGGAGTTGTGTGAATTAGAATCAGAGTTGTCAAAATAGATGAACATACATATCTTTTGCTATCAGAAACATTGAATTATGATATTGAATTTTCTCGTGTTTGTTAATTATTCATCTTGCTGGTAAAAGGAACTAAATCACTTCTTTTTTATAGCAAATTTATCAATAGGCAAAGTGTCTAGCAGTCTTTTATTAAAAATAAAAAGATATCAATAAGAATAAGTTACTAGTAAGAGGGGCTAGGCATACATACCTTACCAATCCTAATAAGATATTGCCTCAGATAAAACTTTAACTTGAACATCATACCAATTTTATTGATATCCATTAAAACTCACCTTAGAATCAAAACATTTCTTAGTCAAAAATAAATTAAGTGAATAAAAATAATCTAAATAGAAAGAAATAAAATGAAACTTTACCTAACAAATTGTGGGCCTTGTTTATTTGAAACGATAAGGTAGTGTCCTAACAATTTCTTTGTGACTGGCCAAGCATGAAGAGTAGAGTTCATTGTATTGAAGATAAATAACTGGTCGAAAGACTTATTTTAATAAATATGTACATTAGGGGTCGTTTGATTTGAATTCAAGTTATGATTGGATTAATTACGATGGAATTAGTTATGATGGGATAAGTTATGATAAAATTATTTTTTATTGAGTGTTTGGTTTGTTGTATTCAAAATAATAAATTTTAAGAACAATTTATTTGTTTACAAAAATGCCCTTCATGAATGTAAAAAGTGAGGTAACAAAAGGGTTGAAAGAGACATTTTTGTCATTTACTTAAGTTATCCCGGGATTACTATACCCCCCATGGGGAGGGATAACTTATCCATGTACTAATTATTAATCCCGGGATAAGTTATCCCGGTCTTGCCAACCAAACAACAAATTAAGTGGTACTATAATTTAATTCCGGGACTATTTGGTATTGTCCTTCACACCAAACGACCAGTAGAAGTAAGTAGGAAATTTCTTGGAAACTTTAATGAATATGCACACAATTAATGGACCACTAAAAGTACAAGCAAATAAAGGTGCAAAGAAAAAACAAGGGTAATTTTTATGTCACCGACAACACGACTTTACTTCATCAATTCGTTGCGAAGTCAAGTCTAATTCACTTTATAGTTTATAGTTTCTACCCTAAATACTAATTCACTTTATAGTTTAAAATAATTACATATTGTCTTACTAATTAATAATTTTGTACCAAATTTCAAGTCATAGAAATTTAAGAGATGGTGAAACGTACTCATATATATTCAATTGTGATAGATTCAACCTATCAGTAATAAATGTATGGTTAAAACCCCATTGGATTTGTGGAGCTGAAATTTCTTAGAATGTATTTTTTATTTAATTTTTGTTTTTTTATCTGGTACTGCATTGAAGCTCGACTATTCTGAATTCGCGCCACTTAAAGCCCCATTTGGAGGAAATTAAGCACTCCATACCTAGGACTTTTTCATACCGAAGGCTCGAATCTGAAACCTCTGATTAAGTGATTAGCAGCCTTATCCGCTCCGCCACATTCTTTGGTGGTTTTTTAAATGTATGGTAAAAAATTAGACTAGATGCAAAAAGCTTTTTTGAAAAAATATCAATAATTACATCTTCCATTGAAGTGGAGTTTTTAAAGTCAAAGTCGTCTGCTTTCTGTGAAATTAAAGACAAATTTCAATCAATTTTTGGCAGAGAAGATAAAGGGAGGTTGGTGTTTGTACTTGTGGAGCAATAAATTTCTTAGCGGAATTAGGAATTTAGTGAAGGGTGTGCAAATATTTTTCTTAGTTATGTCAAGTGTGTAAAAAATTAAATATACACTTATAATAACAGAGTAATATTTAATCTCTATATACCACATAATTTTCTAGCAATGTGTGTGCACCAAACCACCCTTCACCTTAAGTGGCTCCGCCCATTACAATAATTCCATTTAACTTCTCCTAAAATTTTGTTTCTTCTCATTTGGGACTCTTTTTCTTTGAAACTTCATCCGCTTGTACTTTTAGTAGTCCATTTTGTAGTCCCGAAAGGACAAGTTTATTTTTTGGCCGAAATTCCAAAATGACAACAAAAAAAATATTAAAAAGCAAAGGGGTAAAGGCACATGATCCCCACACCTTACCCCAAATTTTTTAACGCAGTTAACAATGTAAAATGGAAGGCACGCGTGAGGCCCTTGTAAGGCGAATGGCTCCCACACCTTTATTTCTTTTTAGTTGTCCCACTGTGCTTTTCGAGAGTTGGGTGACTTTTTCCAATTTTTGTTGGAATTGGTCAAGTTCATGCACAATTGTCAGAACTTTAATCCATGTCACAATCAAATATAAATGTGTGGAAGGGGTGAAGAAATTTCCTACTACTATGGAAATTTACCAGTTGACTATAGAGAGAGGCAAAGATACTCGTAAAACAATTACACGAGTTATTTGTACAAATTTTTGATAAGGAGGAAAATAATCACCTTTTAAATTAATAAAAGGCTAAAACATGGCGATTTGATCCTAGAAGAACTCTTGAAAGCTTTCAAATACTCTCAAGTTGCCCTCAGTTATTTTCCCTTAAATAAAAGGAAAGATATACGTTCTTTTCTAAGGGGACTGAAAAATAAAAAAATAAAACAATCAAATTGAAACAAAATGAGTATTTTCTATTTTCATCCAGCGACAAGTTTCTCTGTTTGTTACAAAACAACTAGATTCTTGGCTTGAGAAAAGAAGTTGGGTATACGAAAAATCCAATCTTCTTGAACCTACAGATATTTATGTAACTCCCGTTTTAATATAAGTGATGTGACACCTCTCTTGAAACCAATGTAGCTCAAGTGGTCGAGCAACTATTGATAGGAGTGTATATCGTTTGTTTCTTATCCATCAATCTTTTTGGAACCGATTAAAAAAGTAAGTGAATCGTAGAAATTGAAACAAAGAAATTAGTTAATTACAATTTTTTCCAAATAATAATCAATCAAAAGCAGAGATATGGTCCAATTTTTCTTACGGTGAGTCCATAACCATAAATAAAAAGAATTTTTAGCTAATTACAATTATTAAATGAGAGATCGAATAATAATAATGATTATGGTAGAGTCATAATTATTCCTTCATTCTTAATTAAATATTTTAGGTTTGTGCCTTGATTATTGACTAGTCCTTGTTAGGAAGTGTTTTACCCTCGATGTGAGACCTCTCGACGCGAATGTGAATTAAGTTAGGCATCTATGTAGATACCTAATACTGAATAGAACTAACACACAATAATTCGATTCAACGGAGATATTTTTCAAGATATAGCCTTTCTTTGTAGCTTCATGCACTTATATTTTGAGATGTCCACTGTGCTCATATTGCTGTGGAACCCATAGCAATAATTCAATTGGAGTAGACCCCGTCTTCCAAATTTTTTACTGACAAAACATGAAGACTAGACTTCATTGCATTGAATATAAACAATCAGTCAAAAACAATAAATGTAGGAAATTTCTTGGAAACTCTAATGTATATCCACACAATAGACCACTAAAAATTGAAGTACAATAATACTAGTGCAAAGAAAAAAGAAGGGCAATTTCTTTGTCAACGACAACGCGACTTGACTTCATTCATTCATTGTGATGAAAGGTAAAAATCCATCAAAAATAGTAGGAGAAAACTATCTAATTACACAAACATTTCTACCATAAATACTAGTAATAGATTGAGAGAGGCCAACGAAAGAGGGAGAGAGATGAGCGAGAGAGGAGAGAGGCGAGCAAGAAAGTCAACATATATCTTTTGATATTAGATACACATATTTTTCTTAATACTAGATATATTATGAAATACAAATACATAGAGAGAGAGGGTGAGAAAGAGAGTTAGTGTATCTCAGATACATACGTGTCACACTTGAATATACAATGTAATTGGAACAAATTACACCAAATTTGACCCGTATATATTTGAGATACATGTATCTGAGTGCCCAGATGAATTTATTTGGCGAAGTAAAAATATGATTCGAAAGATAATTTCAAAAACTAAAATAAAAATACGTAATTCGATTCTAAACTAGTGAGATTTGTATTGTTTGTTCGTAATAATAATGTGGTCCAATTTTTCTTTGTGCAGATGGATAGTGGGTCCATAACCATAGACTGGAATGTTTATTTCTTCTTTCCTCTATATAACTAATTTGTTCCTCAATTGATCTCATCCGATCCATACACTTTACTTTTTCTTTTCAGATAATTAATTGAATCTATGGCATCTTCTTCTTCTTCAGTGAGTAATTCACAAAACTGTCCTAGATGGAAGTACGATGTCTTTCTAAGTTTTAGAGGAGATGATACCCGGAATAATTTTACGAGTCACTTACACAAAGGTTTGAAAAATAGGGGAATATTCACCTTTCTAGATGATGAAAGGCTAGAGGATGGCGATTCCATCTCAGAAGAACTCGTGCAAGCGATAGAAGAGTCTCAGGTTGCCGTAATCGTTTTCTCAAAAAATTATGCTACGTCAAGGTGGTGCTTGAATGAACTAGTGAAGATTATGGAATGCAAGGAGAAAGAAAATAGACAAACAGTTGTACCGGTCTTCTATTATGTGGATCCATCACATGTTCGATACCAAAGTGAGAGCTTTGCAGAAGCATTTGCCAAACACGAATCGAGGCATAAGGATGATGTTGAGGGGATGCAGAAGGTTCAAGGATGGAGGAATGCCCTAACTGGTGCTGCAAATCTAAAAGGACATGATATTCATGACGGGTGAGTTGGAAACAAATAATTGCTTTTGATGAAAAAAAAAATTACAATATGTTTCTATATATTAATGTTTCCTATTTAATACGCTATTGAACATTAAAATTATGAAAATACTTTCTAATACTTGACTTCCTCACATTGTCAACAATCAATCTCTAATTTATGTAGGATTAATCAATCGATGAAAATTGATCAGATAGTCGACCACATCTCTTCCAAACTTTGCAAGAGTGCTCGTTTTTTATCTGATTTGCAAGATGTTGTGGGAATAAATTCTCATTTAGAGAAACTAGAATCCCTACTTCAAATAGAAATCAATAATGTCCAGATTGTAGGAATCTGGGGAACAGGCGGAATCGGTAAAACAACAATTGCAAATGCCATCTTTGATACTCTATCCAATCAATTTGAAGCAGCTTGTTTTCTTGCGAATGTTAAAGAAAATGCAAAAAAGAATCAACTGCATTCTTTACAAAATACCCTTCTCTCTGTACTATTAAGAAAAAAAGATGATTACGTCAGTAATGAGTATGATGGGAAGCGCATGATTAAGAGCAGACTTTCTTCTATGAAGGTATTGATTGTGCTTGATGACATAGATCATGGTGATCATTTGGAGTATTTAGCAGGTGATGTTGATTGGTTTGGTAATGGCAGCAAAGTTATTGTAACAACTAGAAACAGAAAATTGATAGAGAATAATGATGCAATATATGAAGTGCATACACTACCTGATCATGAAGCAATGCAATTGTTCAATCAACATGCTTTCAAAAAAGAAGTCCCAAATGAGTGTTTTAAGAAGTTCTCATTGGAGGTAGTAAATCAGGCGAATGGCCTTCCTTTAGCCCTCAAGGTGTGGGGTTCTTTGCTGCATAAGAAAGGCGTAGATAAGTGGAAAAAAATTGTAGACCAAATAAAGAAACACTCTAATTCAGAAATTGTTGAAAAACTCAAAATAAGTTATGATGGATTGGAGCCCAAAGAGCAAAAGGTATTTCTAGATATCGCATGTTTCTTCCGAGGAGAAAATAGAGATGGAGTCGTGCAAATTGTTGAGTGCTATGATTCTGGAGCTGAATACATATTGGATGTCCTAATTGACAAATCCCTTGTGTTCATCTCTGTATATGATGATATTGAAATGCATGACTTGATTGAAGATATGGGCAAATACATAGTGAAAATGCAAAAAGATTCCGGAGAACCTAGCAGAATATGGAATGTTGAAGATTTCGAAGATGTGATGATGGACAATATGGTAAGTAAGCTAAACAATGCAATAGTATTCATATTTCAAACATATATATATATATATATATATATATATATA
>JAJOOO010017834.1:0-11671 GCA_029582685.1 Solanum piurae
TGATAGAGGTGTATCAAGTTCTGCTAATCAATAGTCAGGTAGAATTTGGTAGCGATGAATAGCAGCTCATGAGATGTCTTGGCAAAGAAGAGGACTGAAACAGAGGAACCTATTATCTCCAGTGCTAGTGGAAGAAGAATGATAAACAATTGACAGTGATAGAGGTGTATCAAGTTCTGCTAATCAATAGTCAGGTAGAATTTGGTAGCGATGAATAGCAGCTCATGAGATGTCTTGGCAAAGAAGAGGACTGAAACAGAGGAACCTATTATCTCCAGTGCTAGTGGAAGAAGAATGATAAACAATTGACAGTGATAGAGGTGTATCAAGTTCTGCTAATCAATAGTCAGGTAGAATTTGGTAGCGATGAATAGCAGCTCATGAGATGTCTTGGCAAAGAAGAGGACTGAAACAGAGGAACCTATTATCTCCAGTGCTAGTGGAAGAAGAATGATAAACAATTGACAGTGATAGAGGTGTATCAAGTTCTGCTAATCAATAGTCAGGTAGAATTTGGTAGCGATGAATAGCAGCTCATGAGATGTCTTGGCAAAGAAGAGGACTGAAACAGAGGAACCTATTATCTCCAGTGCTAGTGGAAGAAGAATGATAAACAATTGACAGTGATGGGGACAAACTTACCCAACACTTGTTCATAGACAAGACAATAGAGTTTGTGATGCAGACATTAACCTATTGGAAAATTTGATACATCTTTCTTATGCCGTCTGAAGATTAACCCCACAAAGTCTGAGATCTGAGTGGGTGGTGCAATGGAGGATATTGATTTGGAGCTCTACCCAATATATACCTTGGTGTGCCTGTGCCATCTGACAAGGACCAAACAAGGTGAAATCTGAAGACTGAATGAGTAGAAAAGAAAATATATGGATGGCAGAAGAGCAATTTGTTGGAAGGGAGGAAGGGAGTAAGGGATACTTTGTCGACCATTCCTACATGCATCATGTCACCGCCACAAGCACTAGTTAGTATAACGTCTAAATTAGAGAGCCTTCAAAGGAACTTGTGGGAGTCACCAAACCGGACTAGGAAGCTTCACTTAATTAGATGGGAGACAGTTACGGTACCAAAGAAATGGGAAGGCCTCACAGATAGATCTTTGTGTTTTCAACAAGGCGCTACTATGTGAATGGATATAGAGATTTGAGATTGAGGAACATGGTCAACGAAGGAGAGTGATAGCAGAAAAACATGGAATGGTTGAATGGGATCAAGGGGATCTAAAACATCTTTTCTTTTTGAATGTTATTTGCGGAGGAATATTATGAAGGAAAGGGACGAGTTCAGCGGACAAATCACATTTCAGTTGGGTACGGAACTAGGGACAATGAAAAACTTTTGGGACACAAGTGGTGTGAAAAGAGTATTTTGAGGCTCATATTCCCAAACATCTACAAAAAAAAAAAAAAGACCAAACATGTAAGGATGCATGAGGGGGGTCATTGAGGAACACCTTCAAATTAGGAACATAGTGAAACCTAAAGCTTAGTTGAAATGCTCTACAAGGTCAACGCATCTCTTGTCGAACAGGTCATGGAGATGGGCTTGGGAGCAACAGGAGGTTCCCAGTTAAGTTGCATTACTTGTTAAGTGTTACCATAAGCTTTTGGCTAGAAAATACCCAACCACCATATACCTATCAGTTTGGATTGCTGGAACACCAAGAAAGGTGTCTTTTTGGCTTGGTTGGCAGTAAGAGTAGCGATCTTAACTGGGGGGAATAGAAAGAGGATTACATATGTCCATTGGTGTTTTCTGTATAAGAATTCATGCAAAGACAGATCATCTCTTTGTGCATTGTCAGGTAGCATCTTATTTTGTGGAAGGGGACTTTGAATTGGTTCAGCTTACAATGGAGGATGTCAAGAACAGTCAAGGAGGCACTACCGAGTTAAACTTTCAAAGAAGGAAGAGAAGACAAAGGGCGTAAGATGTTGCTCCACTAACTCTTATATCGTTCTGGAGAGGCAGCAATATGAAAGTTTTTGAACAGATAGAAAGTGATTTCGTATATTTGAAGAATAGCGCACCCAAGGGTATGGCCTAATGGTCATTGAAGTGGTTGAGAGCCATGAGGTCTCAAAATCAAATCCCAACGGAGACAAAAAAAACACTAGGTGTTTCTTCTTATCTGCCCTAGCCTTGGTGGACAGTGTTACTTGGTACATGTTGCTGGTGGGAGATGGGAGGTATCCCATGAACTTTGTTGAGGTGCGCCGAAAGCTGGCCTGAACACCACGGTCATCAAAATTTTTTTGAAGAATAGCCTCCTACTTATAATTTCTTTTTGGTGCACTCGAAAGAATCCAAATTGTATAGAGATTAAGGTGTCTCTTATGGAGAATCAGATCTTTCTATCGATTTTCTACTTTTTGGTATACAACTTGTATGATGTTATCAGTAGTAAAACTATTTTACCTTTAAGAAAAGGTAGTAAAAAGTTCCCCGATAGAAGCATTTAGGCATAAGACAATTATTGTACGCATTCTACCAAACACTACTAATTCGTCAAAGTTACACTATAGCAAGGCCATGGAATAAGATGTTAAACATGAGAGATATCAGTTGGGGTATGCTAGCCAATGTGAAGAACCCTATTTGGACTCACGGCAGGATCACAAGAAGATTTTAGAGACAAAGCTTGGAAAGTGATATTTCTAGCAATAAAGAGGAAGAATGTGCAAGCTTGTGGTGAACTTGCCTGACGAGCATACATCTGAGCTAAGTAGCACATTTAATATGTGGGTGGATGGCACTTGCCAAGGCGATCTAAAAATCATGGTGAAAGCTCTAAACTCGCATCTTCAGCTTCTATTAGAGGGATAGATATTTCTCCTGGGTACTTATACACCCCCACTCTCTGTCTAGCTGCCCAGATTGAATTCCTCAGGGAACAACTGAATTATTAGCCAAAGGTCTAATGACTCTCAATTATACGTGTTCTAGGGAATTGAACGTCTTATTCTTATGAGTAATCTATGTGAATATAATCCTAAAGCAAGGATTCCGAAAAGCGAAATCCCGAATGCTCCTTTTTATGTCTGGGGCACTCAAAGTGGTATAAAAGATTGGATCTGAATGAAAAGTGATAGTTTTGCAGAGCTCATTTTCTTGTTTACCACGGTTACAGCTTTTTGTTCACTGGAATCTTAATTTGCTTACAAAAACTTGCACAATCATCGAATTCAACTGTTGACTCTCAGTCAACTCACACCCATTAACCTTAGCATGTTGCTTTCTGCAAGACAAAAAGGGGAATCGCTTACTTTTTCCCATTTCGAGAAGTATGCTCAATCCAATCTGAGGGAGTAGTCTCAACAGAGTCAACCCCGTTACTTGCTTCCTGAAATTCAAAAAAATAAAGAACCTGTCACCTTCAACCTATTAACAGATCTCAACAATATTTAAGCAAAATGGGTACAATAAAACACATTGAATTCTCACCGGAACAACCAACGGAGCTGCTAGTTCTCCAGTATTTTGCATAGTTGTCGCAGAATTCACATTATGATTACTTGTTGGCATCCAGGGTTGTACCCCTGATGGAAACCTATGATCATGTATCTGTGTCTGATACTGGGAGCTTGAAGAATCTGCATTTACCTGCTATTAACCACAAGATGAAGATGGTTACCGAAATGATGAATTTCCTCAATATGATGAATGGAACATCAAAACTGACAATAACAATAATCACAAAAGATCTTCTCCAGGTCTTACATTATATGAAGAAGATAGCGGAAAACTTGGGCCACCAGAACCAGGCATGTGATTATTTGACATCGGAGGGTTTCGCTGAAAATCATGGGGATTAGGTGGTCCCTGAGACATACTATGCCCTCCTACTACAGGTCTACCAGCAACCTGTTGCATAGGCTGAGGAAATTGGATTTGTGAGGGTTGAGGAGGCATCACAACATTTGCATGTCCAAGTGGCTGAAAGTGTTGAGATGACCCAGAAACATATGGTTGTGCCTGCTGGGGTGGAAGCATAGGCTGGAACTGCTAAAAATGTGGGAAAAATAGTTATCATAGCGATTCTAGAACTCAAAAACCATTTAGCCCAAGACTCCACAACTTTACCTGCAGTGACATGGATGGAATAGCACCCTGAGGAGGACCCACCAGAGGAGGTATAGGAGGCTTCTCAACCAATATATCCATGCAAGGAAGAACAGATGAAATCAGAAATATAGCTACTTTCCGATCATATTTAGTAGATTTTCTAATCAATGCAGCACTGTTGAAAACTTGTATTCATGAACAACTCCCTAAATTAATTTGAAGGACAAGACTGGAATTCGGAAGCCAAACCAAATAGTAAGATGAAAACCTATTCTTCATGACTTCATCTATTCAATCCAGAGCTTGAAATGAGAATAAAGAGACATAACAAATAGATGATCTATCACAGTGTTAGATGAGAACAGACAAAATGATACACATCTTTACCTAATGGATTGGGTTCAACAGCTTCTGATGGCCTAAGTATCTTTTCTTTTTGGGTGTAAAGAAACACATCTTCTTAACGCAATTTTTTTTGTCAAACTAAACAAAACCACAAAATATATTAGTGAGACTTCAGCAAAGCTAGTTAATATGCAACTCTATAGTCGTTTATTAAGTTGGAGTTGTTATTCTATCAAGGTGGGATTACTTTTTGATAGACATCTGAAGTATTATCATCCCACCCCACCCACTACCTAGCGAACACCTATCCAAGCCAACCACTACCTTATACTCCACAGAGTCTAAAATTTAAATCAGCCCTTAAGGGCTCTCCTTGTCCTTCCCAGGGAATTGCAGAGTACTGAATCTATTCACTTATGCCAAAACCTTCAAAAACAAACTAACACTGAGAATTGGTCAGGAAAAAAGCAACACTCTGAGTAGGCATTTGGACATGAATTGATTGATATTTTTATTGAGAAAGATGAATTGGTTGACATTTGAATTCATATATATATATATTTGAAAGTCAAAGTTGTGTTTGAAAATGGAAACAAAATCGAAGTTTTGTCAGTGAAACTTAAAAAAAAACGAAAAAGAGAAACTCCTAAAACCTGGTTTGCAAACTTCAGTTTCCGTATTTCAAGTTTGAAGTTGAAATAATGGGTCAGTTTGATAGACAAACACTGTTTGAAATAATTTCCAAACATTTTTTCAAAATTTAGAAACAAAATCTAAAATGCTACTAAGCAAATATGAAATCATCCACCTCACTCTCGTCTAAACTTAGAAGATGTATCAACTTCTGCACTAAAAAGGTATGGAACAGGAAAGCATCATCAGCTGGAAGAATAAAAGAAAACAAACCAATGGGCAAGTGATGCAAAATGAGCAATCACATATTTCATTTTAAAAAGGACATATAGTAACTTAAGGAAAAACCAGTGTTCAGGGAAGCGTGAAGCGGAAAAAAGCGATAAGGCCCCGCTTCATGCTTTAAGCGATGAAGCACTCGCTTTAAGCGATGAAGCGCTCACATACTCATTCTAGTTTGTGAAGCATAGAAGGCTCGCTTTCCTGAACACTGGGAAAAACATCCAACGATTGGAATAGGAGCCACTGTCACTAAACCTTAAGCTCTATTTATCTTCGTTCTCATAAGTTTAATCAAAGTTGTTAGGCTCCGAAGATGAGAGCCATAAGTATCCTCTCCAAGGCGATGATTTTAGATAACCTATTCATCCTCCTTATCCTCTCCTTAGAGCGGTCAACAAGACTCCAACCAAGTAATCTTTTCATCTAGACATTTTAGGAGGACTATGCATCACCAAGAAAGCGGATCAACCTATATTAGTCCTTCATGGAAGCTATTCTCGACTATTCTATGCTCGCAAAGCCACTACTAAGAGAACTATATTTTAACTATTATTTGTACTTAAATATAGAATACGACTTAACAATGACAGGGACAGAGCTCACTTTAGCAAACAATACTATCCAGGTATAACAATGTTGATAGTAAAGACTAAGCACAAAAGGGCACGTGATAATACGATTATCTCAGCAGGTTCCTTTTACCTACTAACACATCAATTTTCAGATCATTCTTACTCTAAATATCCACCACCACAGCAAACAGAGGAAACTGACAAACCTTATCACCTCTTTGTTCTCTTAAGGCTATCATAGCAACGACATACAGAGCAATGAATTTATTTATTTTTTGGCTCAAATTTGTTCCTATTTCAATTTCAACTGTAAAAACAAGTAAGATACAAACAAATTGGGATAACACTCACGAAGATTTAACAAATACGTACTTCCTATTATGTATTTTGTCTAGGCATATATAAGCATGATGAAAGATTCTACCGATAGAACATGTGTATGATACAGACAAATTATTGAATATAATTAAACCTAGAACAGTTGCTCTCCTAATAGATCTCAAATAAATCAGTGAAAGCCTATAATTTTTGCTATTATGACAACACACATATGAATGACAGTGATTGCATAATCATTACACCTCCATTCAGAGAACTACTATGCCTTCCAAGAAGCCTTTTGATAAAATATTGGATTCATTAATATGAGGAAAAGTCCAGTATACATGTACAAAAAGAATATACCTTAGTTTTTACTAACCCAGATTTCATAAGATACCAAAATATTTAATGTATAAATACCAGAAAAAGCATAGAATTTATTAATAAAAATGACGTTAACAAACTTAAATTCTGGAAGGGATACCTGCATGCCAGTGAAATGAGAATTATTAGCCATGGCAGGATGGCCAAAATCAGAAGCAATCCTGGTAAAGATAAGTGATTTCACATCAGAATACTTGTGTAATACACTGAAACAAAAGGCTAAAGAAACATATATATAAGAACATGCGAAAGATAAACACGGTAGAAAACTAGGTGTAGAAGTACATAGCATGCCATGCCATATAAAATTTTTCTGAATAACTGCTTCCAAAAATGTACCAAATCTCAAGACAAAATTTAGATGCATTCAATCAAAGATAAAAAAATAAAAGGTCATTTTTATTACATTGACACCATCACACACATATGATACATATATGCATATAGTAATTCGAACAAGTTACAGTTCAAAAACCTAACACAAGTCCCTCTATGGAGGAAGTACCAAGATTTTGTAGGTATAAGTGAATTAAACTTCAAGAATCAAAATTGGGTCCTTAAAGTACTAGAAATTCATTAAAATGGGAGGAAAATTGAGTCTTGGTGCAACAAACATTGTAGAAGAATCGATCCAAGATAAAGAAATGTACCAATTTTTAAAAAAATCCCAGTTGTTAATCAAGCAGCCGTCAACTCTAAACCCTAAGAAAAGGCATGAAATCCAAACTTGTTATCAATTTCAATCAACATAAAGAGTACATCTGTTGAACTGGCTCTCAAAAATTTAACATTCTGCAATTCGAACAGACAGACAACAATTTCATTCTACTTCTGGGATTTGGCTAAATATATATGAACCAAGGAGTGTGACTATTCGAGTAGCCGTTTGGAGGGATCTATTACAGGTTTGAGACAAACACTAGGCCCGTTTGGTAGCTAATTAGAGTTATGGGTGTATTATTTAAGTAATTAGAGGTTGGTTAATCGTTAATTAGTTATGCAGTTAATAGTGTACTTAGTTACGTTTTGCGCGGTTATAAGAAAATATTAAATATATTTTTGAATCATTAATTTGGTAGCTAGGTAGAATTATGCGTATATTAGTAATCAGAGGTCGTTTAACCGTTAATTAGTTATGCAGTTATTAGTGTATTTGTTTGTGTTTCGCGCGGTTATAAGAAAATATTAAATACGTTTTTGAATCATTAATTTGGTAGCTAATTAGAATTATGTGTATATTAGTAATCAGATGTCGTTAAACCGTTGCGTTTCGCGCGGTTTTAAGAAAGTATTAAATATGTTTTTGAATCATTAATTTGGTAGCTAATTAGAGTTATGCGTATATCAGTATTCAGGGGTCGTTTAACCGTTAATTCGTTATGCAGTGTACTTGTTTGTGTTTCGCGCGGTTATAAGAAAATATTAAATATGTTTTTCAATCATTAATTTGACAACTGATTAAAGTTATGTTTGTATTAGTAATTAAATTTCATTTAACTGTTAATTAATTATGCAGTTATTAGTGTACTTGTTTGCATTTCGCGGTTATAAGAAAATATTAAATATGTTTTTTAATCATTAATTTGATAGCTAATTAGAGTTATGCGTATATTAGTAACTAGAGGTTGTTTAACCGTTAATTAGTTATACAGTTTTTAGTGCACTTGTATATGTTTCTCCCCATTATAAGAAAATATTAAATATATTTTTGAATCATCAATTTGATAACTAATTAGAATTATGTGTATAATAGTAATTAGAGGTCATTTAACCGTTAATTAGTTATGCATTATTAGTGTACTTGTTAGCGTTTCATAGTTATAAGAAAATATTAAATATGTTTTTGAATCATTAATTTGGTAGATAATTAATATTATGTGTATATTAGTAATAAGAGGTCGTTTAATCATTAATTAGTTATGTAGTTATTAGTGTACTTGTTTGTGTTTCACGTGGTTATAAGAAAATATTAAATATGTTTTTGAATCATTTGTTTGGTAGCTAATTAGAGTTATGCGTATATTAGTATTCAGAGGTCGTTTAACCATTAATTAGTTATGTAGTTATTAATGTACTTGCTTGCGTTTTGCACGGTCATAAGAAAATATTAAATATGTTTTTGGATCATTCATTTGGCAACTAATTCAAGTTATGTTTGTATTAGTAATTAGATGTTGTTTAAACGTTAATTGGTTATACAATTATTATGTACTTGTTTGTGTTTCGCGCGATTATAAGAAAATATTAAATATGTTTTTGAATCGTTAATTTGGTAGCTAATTAGAGTTATGCGTATATTAGTAATTAGAGGTCGTTAATCATTAATTAGTTATGCAGTTATTAGTGTACTTGTTTATGTTTCGCCCTGTTATAAGAAAATATTAAATATATTATTGGATCATCAATTTAATAACTTATTAAAATTATGTGTATATTAGTAATTAGAGGTCGCTTAACCGTTAATTAATTATGCATTATTAGTGTGCTTGTTAGCATTTCGCGCGGTTCTAACTTATAAGAAAATATTAAATATATTTTTGAATCATTAATTTGGTTGCTAGTTAGAGTTATACATGTATTAGTAATTAGAGGTCGTTTAACCATTAATTAGTTATGTAGTTATTAGTGTACTTGTTTGTGTTTCACGCGGTTATATAAGAAAATACTAAATATATTTTTAAATCATTAATTTGGTAGCTAATTAGAGTTATACATGTACTAATTAGTTATGTAATTATTTATGTACTTGTTTGTGTTTCACGCAGTTATAAAAAGAATATTAAATATGTTTTTGAATTATTAATACACAATTTGATAACTAATCGAATAAATATATTATAATGAAAAGGAGAAATAGAAATTAAATTACCATTTTAGAATTCCCTATTTGAAAAAATTGCTAAAATCTATTCTCAAGCTATAATTTCAAATTAAAACTGCTGATAAAAAGAGGAAAATATAAAAGTTGATGTAAAAAGTCTTGGTTAATTGACAATCTAATTAGCATACCTTCATAGATTATTGAAGTAATTCTACAAAAGACAAGTCTTCCTTTGATGTGGAATTTTTTTTTTTTAAATGTTTTCTTTCTTTCAATAATAATAAATTTAATATATTCATTGTGACAGAAAGGAAAAGAAAAGAAATATAATTTATTGTTATTAATCTTATAGTTGACACTTCATTTATGTTATTAGAAAGATAAATACTTTATGCAACATTTCTTTAACAGTCATAACATAAATTTGTTGTTAAGAAAATTAAATGATGGACTTTGATGTTTTTTCACAATACTTAAGAGAGTTGAAAACACTTCACAAAATGCTCTTTGACAGCGAGCGATATTGACTTTCGTGGTCATTTGCTTGCTTTTATGTATTTTTACTGTTTTGCCCCCTTTTCATAGCTTTTGCGTTATGTTTGTGGCTTGATGGTGTCACGCCTCGAGCCTACACCCTGGACGTGGCCGACACTCAAGAACCATTGCTGCCCCAAGCGAACCCTTGGCCTGACTTACTTACTCAGCAGAAGACTTAAACACAAGAAATATAGCTCACGCAATAACTTAAATGTTAATAACTTAGCCAAAAATGGCAACTCAAGTCTTAAACGTATACAATTGAAATGAACAAGACTAAAGAACTAATACTATCTATCTATGAAGCCTCTAAAACAAAGAGGGATGCCGGGACAGGACCCCTGATCATCCTAACAACTGAAAACTAAAAAGCAAATGATAAAAGAGTCCTCTAGAATGCAAAGAGACTCACCAACGGACTCCGAGTGCTGAACCAGATCAACCAGGCACTGGATGCTGATATTGGTTACTTCTGTCTGCATCATAAGACGATGCAGGCCAACTGGCATCAGTACATTGAATGTACGAGTATGCGAGTTGGAATGCTAAACAATACAAAGGCTTGAAAAGATTCTGAAAGAAACACTTACCTTGGCTCTTCTCAACTCATGAATACTTAACTCAAAATAAAGCAATGAAACACATGCAATATATGAAAATCTTTGTAAAACAGTAAAAGCAACTTAGTTCGTTAAAGAAAAAGCAATAACAAACTCAACTTTACTCATATAATAAGGTAATATAGTTTCTGTGGGAGATTCTCTAACCGTACAACCACCACTATGAGCCTAAGTGGTGATACAACGTCTTGCCCACGCTGCCAGAACTGTCCTATACTTTGCCGTCATATAAAACGCTTAACTTAGTGGATCCACTAGCTTATGCTAAAAACATCTTAAGGAATCATCTAAAAAGTATGATCATTTAGAGTAAAGGATCAAAATTGTCCTTTATGTTTGAGTAAAGGATTAAAGTAGTCCTTGTGTTTTAACATGGAGCACTAATAATCCTCCATGTTTCAATAATTGGTACACTTTTGGAGCTGTTTTGCTGTTGTTACGGTGATTTTCTGTTGCTGTTTTCGGTGCAGTTCTACTGCTTTCTGGTGGTGGTGTTGATGCAAGTTTAATGCTGATTTAAAAGCTATTGTGATGTATCAAAAGTGTACCAATTGTTGAAACATGGAGGACTATTAGTGCTCCATGTTAAAACACAAGGACTACTTTGATCATTTACTCAAACATAAAGGACAATTTTGATCCTTTACTCGATCATTTACTACCCATGATGGCTACATGGTTTATGGAGACTTGAGTTAATATGAACTCGCATCCCCATATCGGTGCTCAATACTACTCCCAAAAATATACATAGCTCATATGTTTTAAAAACAAACTTCTTTCTTTGGTTTGAGATAATTACTCAAAACTTAGCTTAAAAGCTCTCTTGGAATCGATGTTCCCTTTTCTTGCTCAAATGTGAAAAACATTTATAAAATCTTTGGGGAATACTTAGTTCCCTTATAGTTTTTTGAGAAATGAACTCAACTCTTTACTCTTTGCTTAACTTAAAACTTAAGTCTTAAAACAAAATTAAAACGTTAGTTAAAGACTTTTGTAAACTTTAAAAACTTTGCTTTGACTTGCTTCTTAACTTCTAGACTTGACTCTTAACTTCTCTTGACTTTGAT
>JAJOOO010017835.1:0-28091 GCA_029582685.1 Solanum piurae
TCTTCATACTTAGTACGTGTGTTGTACTAACCCATTTTTTCTATTTCACTAGAAGTGTAGGTTGTAGTAACTAAGAGGAGATTGTGCTTTGGAGTTGCTTGGATTGCTTCACTCTTCCAAGTCTTTGGTATGTCCTCAAGATTCGAGGACTATGTTTAGAAGTTTCTTAGTCATTGTAATAGACAATTAAGTTTCATTTCATTTTTAAGGGTCGTGTCCCTTAGTATGTTTTAAGTTCTTGTCTAAGATTGGTTAAAGAGACTTAGTAGTTCCGCTTGCGTATTGATGTTTTCAAATGTTAATGACTCTTGAAGTCTTATGGTTTATTGAATAAAAGTTTTAAATTCTTAGTGAATTTATGCTCTATGCGATGAATGAATGCTAAGGCTTGTATAAGACCTCTGAGAGGTAGAATATGCATGTAATGGCTAGGGGGTGCTCTCGGGTCGTTACAGGCCAAATCGGCCAATTTTTAAGATCAAATGAGGCCCAGAGCAGGTAAACCCCCCATTTTGTCGATTTTCGTGTGCTATAGTTCACCATCATTTTTTATGATCTCAAATTCTGACATTATTTTTGCCAATTTTTTTACATTGATATCCATTAAGACCTTATCTATGGAGCCAGTTCGCCTTGATGGCCAAAACGGCCAATTTTCAAGCTCAAACGAGGCCTAGAGCAGGTAAGCCCCCCCATTTTACCAATTTTCGTGTGCATAGTCCATCAAATTTTTAGTGATCCAAAATTTCGATGCCATTATTGCCAAACATTTATATGGACGTCCGTAAGGACCTTAACTATGGAGCTAGTTTTTCACCACGGCAAAAAATGACCCATTTTCAAGGTCAAAGAGCCCAGAGCAGGGAAACCCCCCATTTTGCCGATTTTCGTGTGTTATAGTCCATGGGATTTTTGGTGATCCGGAAGTCCGACCTCATAAATGCCAAAAATTTACATGGACATTCGTTAAGACCTTAGCTACGGAGCCAGTTGGTCACCACGGCCAAAAAATCCTTTTTTAAGGTCAAACGAGCCCTAGAGCAGGTAAACCCACATTTTGTTGATTTTCGTGTGCTATAGTCCATGGAATTTTTGGTGATCCAAAATTGCGATGTAATTTTAAGAAAAAATTTACATGGACGTCCATTAAGACCTTATCTATGGACCCAATTGGTCACCACGGCCAAAACGTCCCATTTTCAAGGTCAAACGAGCCTCAGAGCACGTAAACCCCCCATTTTGCCGATTTTTGTGTGCTATAATCCATGGGATTTTATGTGATCCAGAATTCCGAATTCATTTTTGCCAAAATATTTCATGGACGTCTCTTAAGACCTTACCTATAGCCAGTTGGCCGTGACTGCAAAAACGCTCAATTTTCAAGGTCAAACGAGCCCCTAAGCTGGTAAACCCTTCATTTTGCCAATTTTTGTGTGTGTTCACCATCTTTTTTTGTTTATGCAGAATTCCGACGTCATTTTTGCCAAAAATTCTCCTGGACGTCTGTTAAGACCTAAGCTATGGAACCAGTTGGCCTTGAAGGCCAAAAAGTCCCATTTTCAAGGTCAAACAAGGCCTGGAGCAGGTAAACCCCCCATTTTGCCGATTTTCGTGTGCTACAGTCCATAGTATTTTTGGTGATCTAGAATTCTGACGTCATTTTTGCTAAAAATTTAAATGGACATCTGTAAAGACCTTAGCTATGGAGCCATTTGGTCATCAAGGCAAAAAGGCCCATTTTCAAGAATAAACGAGCCCTAGAGTAGCTAAACCCCCCATTTTGCTGATTTTCGTGTGCTATAGTCCATGGGATTTTTGGTGATCAGGAATTCCGACCTCATTTATGCAAAAAAAATTCACATATGTCCGTTAAGACCTTAGCTATGGATCAAGTTTGTCACCACAGCCAAAATGGCCTTTTTTAAGGTCAAACGAGCCCGAGAGAAGGTAAACCCTCATTTCGCTGATTTTCATGTGCTATAGTCCATGGGATTTTTGGTGAACCAGAATTACGATGTCATTTTTGAAAAAATTTATATGGACGTTCGTTAAGACCTTAGCTATGGAGCTAGTTGGTCACCATGGCCAAAACGGCCTATTTTCAACGTCAAATGAGCCTAGAGCAGGAAAACCCCTCATTTTGTTGATTTTCGTGTGCTATAGTCCATTTATTTTTGGTGATCCGAAATTTCGACCACATCTATGCCAAAAATTTACATGGACATATGTTAAGACCTTAGCTATGGAGCCAGTTAGTCACTACTACCAAAACGGCCTTTTTTAGGGTCAAGCGTGCCCTAGAGCTCGTAAGCCCACATTTTGTCGATATTCGTGTGCTATAGTCCATGGGATTTTGGTGATCCAGAATTTCGATGTCATTTTTGCCAAAATTTACATGGATGTCCGTTAAGACCTTTACTATGGATCCACTTGGTCAACACAGCCAAAACGTCCCATTTTCAACGTCGAACGAGCCCATGAGCACGTAAACCCCCCATTTTGCCAATTTTCGTGTGCTATCCATGGATTTTTGCTGATCCAGAATTCTTAAGTAATTTTTGCCAAAAATTTTGTGGACGTGTCTTAAGACCTTAGTTATGGAGCAAGTTGGTGCTGATGGCCAAAACGGCCAATTTTCAAGGTCAAACGAGCCCCTAAGTAGGTAAACTCCCCCCCCCCATTTTGCTGATTTTTGTATGCGTTCACCATCTTTTTTGTTATCTACAATTTCGATGTCAGTTTTGTTGAAATATTTAATGCACGTCTATTAAGACATTAGCTATGGAACCAGTTGGCCTTGACGGCCAAAACGGCTCATTTTCAAGGTCAAACAAGGCCTGGAGCAGGTAAACACCCCATTTTGCCGATTTTCATGTGCTATAGTCCATGGTATTTTTGGTGATCTAGAGTTTTGATGTCAATTTTGCTAAAAATTTACATGGACGTCCGTAAAGACCTTATCTATGGAGCCAGTTGGTCACCACGGCCAAAACAACCCATTATCAAGGACAAACTGCCGATTTTCATGTGCTATAGTTAACCATCTATTTTGGAGATCCAGAATTTCGACGTCATTTTAGTCGTAATTTTTCATGCACGTCTATTAAGATCTTAGCTATAGAGCCAGTTGGCCCAGACGGCTAAAACAACCCATTTTCAAGGTGAAACGTGCCGTGGAGTAGGTAAACCCCCCATTTTACCGATTTTCGTGTACTATATAGTTCACCATCTTTTTTGGTGATCCAAAAGTTTGATGTCATTTTTGTCGAAATTTTTCATGAACGTCCATTAAGACCTTAGAAATGGAGCCAGTTTGCCCTGATGGCCAAAATGACCCATTATCAAGGTCAAACGAGGCTCGGAGCAGGTAAACCCCCCATTTTGTCAATTTTCGTGTGCTATAGTGCACCATCTTTTTTGATGATCCAAAATTCCGACGTCATTTTTGATGAAATTTTTCATGGACGTCCGTTAAGACCTTAGCTATGGAGCCAATTGGCCTTTGACAGTCAAAATGGCCCATTTTCAGGGTCAAACGAATCTTGGAACATATGAAACCCCCATTTTGCTGATTTTTGTGTGCTATACGCCATGGGATATTTGGTGATCTAGAATTTCGACGTCATTTTTGCCAAAAATTTACATGGACGTCCGTAAAGACCTTAGCTATGGAGCAAGTTGGTCACCACGGCCAAAACGGCCCATTTTCAAGGTCAAATGATCCCAGAGCAGTTAAACCCCCCATTTTGCTGATTTTTGTGTGCTATAGTCCATGGATTTTGGTGATTCGGAATTCTGACTTCATCTATGCCAAAATTTTACATGGACCTCCGTTAAGACCTTAGTTATGGAGCTAGTTTGTCACCATGGCCAAAACAACCTTTTTTAAGGTCAAACGAGCACTAGAGCAGGTAAACCCACATTTTGTCGATTTTTGTGTGCTATAGTGATGCTTATCGTGACCAACGACACTAACTACGGTTCGAATGTCTACGATCATCGATAATATAGTAACCCAACCAAGGGTTGGGGTCGTGTCCCAAGGGAGTGGTAGTGAAAATAGTAGTTAGGCTAAATTTTTTTCTAGTTAGCTATAGTTTGGGAAATTATCGAATAGAAACAAAGTAAATTCAAGTGGGTGACACAAAAGTGTCAATTATCAAAGGGGGTTTGTCACAAGTATATCTAAAACAATAAAAATAAAGAGAAAATTCAAGTATGGGGAGAATTTCTTGGGGTGTGACATCAACACAAGTTAATATAAATCGTTGGGTACATGATTTCGATAGGAAATTTGCAAGATAATAGTGACTAGGCTAAGCTTTAGATGGAAATAACTCCTCTCTTGAGTAACTTACCCCGCTTCAAATGGGTTCCTCTCGGACACCCATTTCCTGCATGAAGGCCAGCCTACGCCTTACCCCACTCACTCTCTCAAAGCTGAGTGTTAGGATATGGGACTAGGGCTGACCCTCTCGGGTTGAACCTCTTGTCGACCCACTCCTTAGGCCATCAATCTAGCGGTCTTGGTTTCGTGACCTCTCTCTTGAGCAAGCTGATAACACATGGGTGGTTTTGTATTTGCAGCTACAAACCCATTAAATTAAATCACAACCACTAGGAGAAATCACCATTAAAATACATCTAACCTATCAGCAAGCAAAACCCAACAATAATCTTAACTCATATTGGCTAAATCACACCCCAAGAATGGGGGGTTTTAGCCACACATCAAGAAATAAACAATTATACCTAAAATGATAGCTAAATCAAATAGGTATAAGAAATTAAACCTTAATGTAAGCAAAGGAAGAAGAATAGAGAAGACCCACTTCCAATTTGGGGATGATGAACTCCTTTCTTCAAGTCTCCCAAAAACCCTCTCTAAACTTGAGAGAAAAATACAAAAAACTAATATTCTAAGAGTAAAAATTATACCAATGTTCGGATCCCTTTAAAACTAATAGAGAGCTAGTATACATAGTGTCAGAAAATAGTGTTGCGGCTGATCATTCGGCGAGGTAAGTGGGAATCGATGATGGACTCGGCGATTCGCCCATCGTCTAGTTCATTGCCTTCTGTGCTTGCCTACGACATCTTTGTGTCCTGGACCATAGGGTGGTATAGCACTGCTTCGCGGAACTGATCGGCGATGTGCCGAATTCTCCATTCATCGCCTTTTTGATCCACTTTCTTCAGAGCTTCGCGTACTGGAACAAAGGGCGAAGTATGTTCCTTCTGCGATTCACTAAGTGTGCTTGGCAATTCTCAAGCTTCAGTTTCTTCATTCTTTTCAGCCTTTTTGTTCCTTTTTGCACCTAAGTGTCCATGCTTCCACTAAAACTTTAAATACCTGAAACTTAAGAGTTTTCATCAAATATTGAGATAAAATAAGCATTTGAGGACACTATTTCTATTAAAATAAAGCCCTAAATGAGTCCAATGTGTGGACTCATCAATACCCCCAACTTAAACTTTTTTTTGTCCTCAAGTAAAACTCAAGTTCAGCAGTTCAAAAAGGGATGATTCAAATAGTGCTACACAAGACTCAATCATGAACAAACACAACAAGACTCAATCATGAACATACACAACAAGACTCAAATTACTCATACAAAGATCAATTGTGTACTCAAAGATTCAAGTTGTGACACACCATTACCAAAGATTCTCATGCTCGCAATACTTGCTACTTATGCAAGTTCAAGCTCAACAAAAGTATCGAAATGCCCTCACACAAAGAGTGATTCCATATTCACACACAGAGGTTAATCAATTTAAGATCAGGAATCAGATGCAACGCTCACACTCAAAAAGAGAAACACAATGCATGCTTTCACCCATAGGTTTGCCCTTATTTTCCAATCAACCTTCGGTTCGGCACACTCAAGATCAAAAAGGTCTTTACAAATATTGTAATGGGTTTGAGTGCAAAGGTATGGTCATTTAGGCTCAGTGAATTTCATCCTCGTGAGATGTGATGTTCTCTAAACATCCTCTTCCCTTCCTTTCTCAATTCTTCTTCTAGTGCCTATAAGTCATCCTATTATTCGCTCTCCATGTATTGCTTGGAAACCCAGTTTCTTTTGCACTTTTATTCCACAACTTTATATTTCTTTCTTTTCTTTTCTCCTTCTTTTTCTGTTTTTTTTTATATATGGAGGGTTTCCATTTTTTTTCTGCAATACAATAGGTTCAGGAGACTTTCTTGCACTTCTTGACTATTCCTTTTCCTTTTCACCACACCCCCAACTTAGGCTTTTGGCTTAAGTTGGCTATTCACTAAACACATCTCAAGAAGATTATAGGTAGTGGATGAAGAAAGGTCTAAGTTTCATCAAGTTTCTTCCAAAGGAGGATAGGCTCAAGGGGTGCTCAAGATAGGTTAACACGCTCACAGGGTAGGCCACAAAAGAGGTAAATGTCAAATTAGCTAACACTCTTCAAAAGTTGCCTAAGATCATCTCAAGAGTAAACCTTACTTAATCAATCGGACTAACGGAGCAAATTCTAGGTTTATTCATTCATGGTTCAAAGTAAGCTCATCACACAAGGCATCAACACTAAAGTCAAACAAGCCTACACACTTTCACTAGTGTGCAACGGTCATCACAAGAGAAAAAATTTGATACATGGCTAATTACAATGAGATGCAAAGAGTTCACATATTGTCTATGGAAATTCATTCGGTTTTTTTGTAGCCGCATAGTCATGTTTGTTCGGTTAAGAGCACTATTTAAGTCATTGGTATTGATCGAAACCAAGACTTGAATTTGCAAGAGAACAACCACTTTCAACAAAACAGGTGGCAAAAAAATTTTGAAAAATGAAAAAATTTTGGAAGGGTCAAATTAAAAATATGAAGGAGCCACAATCTCAAACATCCACGAGAAACAGTATATAACACAATTAAAGACAGACAACCCAAATATACACAAAAACACAAATGTCAACACAAAAGGTGTGGAACTCACCCCATCACAATAAATGTGTTTGTCCTTAAATGCAAGTGATAAAATATTCAGCAGTAAAAGTAAAGAAAATCGGAGAGGGAGGTAAAGAAAGGATCCTGTCCGCACGCTTGCTCCATCCATCGTGGAATTGTTGCCCAATTCATTAGCCTAGAATTCGACAATGGTCCCTAGATTATCATTATGGGTCGCATTGTGTTCATTTACCCTAGCTTCTACAGCGATGTTAGCTGCAACCATTCCGTCCACTTCATGGCATGCCAAAAAGGAGTTTATAACCGTGTAGAATCCACGCTTCCACGAAGGAATAATGGGATCAATGGGGACCCTTATACTGGAACTTGTTGTCTTACTCTCTCTTCTTTCTTTGGCCAATCCTGCTACCTTTTAATCTCTTTTGAAATCTCGTGCTCCTATATGTTGGGTGACATGTCTCTCCCTGCGACCTTTGGTCTAGCCATTTCTACAAAAGCCTTAGAGAAAAAGCTAGATAGTATTTAAACAGGTCCAGGGAAGTTTCGAGTGTAAAGTCATTTTGCCAAACCAGTTGGTTAAGTGCTCCTCCACTTAGGCGATTCGCCGAAAATAGTGTGCACAAGGGTGTAGACATAAGGACGAACAGAGAGCTTTCGGCGACATAAACTTGGTCACCAAGAGTTATAGAGTCGATACACATTTGGAATTAAATTAAAGGCGATATGAGGACGTTAGGCAAACCACCGAGCAATTTGGCGAGCTATACTCAACTCGCCAAACAGCCAAATGTGTCTATTTTCAACCCATTTCTATCAAATCCAACCCCGCAACTCCTGATAAACAAATTTAAGCCTCTACAACACTAAGTTAGCAAGGACCCAAAACAATTTCATACTCCTGTAGCAAATTAATTCAATTCAAAGAACATTCGACCGAGATTCTACCATTTAAACAATAGTTGTTGAGTAGAAATCGAGAATGTATGTACTTCAATCAACTCAAAGAGACTCGGCAACGATTCATATTATGCAAATGAGTAAAATCTCGAAGAAATAAATACGGGGTTTGAATTAGTAACCTCTGATGCCGATTAAAATGTTATGAGATGCTAAGCAGCAATGTAATCCAATTCCGAGAACAATTGAACAACTAAAATACTCTAAAAATGCAAGAAATAAAAAGCTAAAGTGCTGGTGTGAGTTTGTAAAGAGGAAAGAGTGAGAGAGAGTGAATGAGAATGGACTTTTAAAGCTCTTGCTCGCAGTGACCGTCCAGTTCTGTCGATTTGACGATGTAATCCAAGTTCGTCCATTCAATCGACGGCACACCGACTGTCTGGTCTTCTCGCCGAACAAGAAAAATATAGAGAAAATTCAAGTATGGGTAGAAGCTCTTGGGGTGTGACCGCAATACAAGTTGAGATAAATCGTTGGGTACATGCTTTCGATAGGAAATGTGCAAGATAATAGTGACTAGGCTAAGCTTTTGATGGAAATAAGTTCCCTCTCGGGTAACTTACCCCGTTTCAAATGGGTTCCTCTCGGACACCCATTTGCCGCATGAAGGCCAGCCTACACCTTACCCCACTCACTCTTTTGAGCTGAGTGCTAGGATATGGGACTAGGGCTCACCCTCTCAGGTTGAACGTCATGTCGACCTACTCCTTAGGCCATCAGTCTAGCGGTCTTGGTTTTGCGACCTATCTCTCGAGCAAGCCAAAAACACATGGGTGGTTTTATATTTGCAACTACAAACCCATTAAATTAAACCACAACCACAAGGTGAAGTCACCATTAAAATACATCTAACCTATCAGCAAGCAAAACCCAACAATAATCTTAACACACTGGTTAAATCACACCCCAAGAATGGGGGTTTTTAGCCACACATCAAGAAATAACCAATTATACCTAAATTGACAGCGAAATCAAATAGGTATAAGAAACTAAACCTTAATGTAAGCAAAGGAAGAAGAATGGAGAACACCCACTTCCAACTTAGGGAAGATGAAATACTTCTTCCTTCAAGTCTCGCAAAAACCCTCTCCAAACTTGGGAAAAAAATACAAGAAACTAATATTCTAAAAATAAAAATTATACTAATGTTCGAATCCCTTTAAAACTAATACAGAGCTAGTATTTATAGTTTCAAAAAATAGTGTTGCGGCGGATCATTCGGTAAGGTAAGTGGGAATCGACGATCGACTCGGCGATTCACCCATCGTCTGGTTCATCGCCTTCGTGCTTGCCTACAACATCTTTGCATCCTGGACCATTGGACGGTATAGAACTTCTTTGCAGAACTGATCGGCGACGTGCCGACTGCTCCTTTCATCGCCTTTTTGATCCACTTCCTTCAGGGCTTCTTGTATTGGAACTAAGGATGAAGTATGCTCCTTCGCTGATTCCCCAAGTGTGCTTGGCGATGCTCAGGCTTCAGTTTCTTCGTTATTTTTAGACATTTTGTTTCTTTTTTCACCTAAGTGTCCATGCTTCCACTAAAACTTTAAATACCTGAAACTTAAGAGTTTTCATTAGATATTGAGATAAAATAAGCATTTGAGGACACTATTTATATTAAAATAAAACCCTAAATGAGTCCAATTTGTGGACTCATCACATACCAAAGGAGGTCTTAAGAGAACTCTAATCACAAGCTTCACTAGAGAATGCAATCACTTGCCGAAACCTACACTTGTAGTAAAAATAAGAAAATATGGGCTAGCACACAAAATGTACTAAGTATGACGACCATGCAAAAACATGCTTTAAAAGGGACATTTTGTTGTAAAGTCATGCTAGTATGCCATTTTTTATAAAACTTCATAAACATGATAATATAGGCCTAATAATCAACACAACCAACATACAAGTCCTTCATCACAATATAGACATGTTTAACACATATAACCCATTTCCTTTACCTCAACCCTTCACCCCAAGCAACCCTCAAGTAACACTTTGTGCAATGTATGGATAACGTCCCATACCACCATCCACACCAAAGCATCACCCTAAGGTCACCAAAGGTGAACTCATTATACAACCTTTCCATCTTTACACAATTAGTCACACATAAGAGATAAACATTATATAAGACATGATTATCACATATGGACCATCACCTAGGATAACCCTTAAGTCCTACTTGAGCAATGTACAAGTAGTATCACATACTACTACTCACACCAAGTATTCATTTGAAGTCACCCTGGACATGGGACATTTACATTCAACAAGTCATAACAAGTAATTCATTCATTATACAATACAAATATAGCATGCATCATCACATTTAAAAATTTAAGCCAACATTCTTTATTAGGATCATTTAGGACACATTCATGCATTTATAGGACTTCACACTCGTCATTAAGACTTAGGGAACTCACTCAAACCCTTTCAAAGCCTACTCATGCCATGAGTAGATAACATCCCATACTACTACCTACACGTTGTAGTACCTATCAAGTAACTAGAGTGCACATCCCACGTGATGGAAATAAACATTTAATTGACATAGACCATGCAAGCTAGACACGAAATCTGGTGTCTTTCCCCACACCATAAAGAGATGATCTCCTTGCCGAAGGAAGACCGATTCATATAGCTTATGTAGATCCATTATCTAGGACCTATGTGGGCACATAGTTATGGGATATGAAACATCTTCATTGAGATCTGACCTAACATTAGGACAACCTCTATCTAACCATATCCGCTCAGTGCTTAGCCTACATTCCCATAGAGTAGTTTCATTGGCATTGGTGTACTAAAGAGGGCCACCAACATTAGACCTACCGTCCCAAAGTAATTTCCCAAGAAAGGGTCACTACCAATAGGCCTACCTTTTCAAGGTACTTTAAGGATAGCTCTTGACTTCCTTAGAGAGAGCTACCACCATTAGGTCTACCATCTCTTAGTCTATCATTTCACACAAGAAGGAGGCCACCACCATTAGGTCTACCTCTTCAAGTGTTTACACACACACAAGGAGAAGCCACCAACATTAGGTGTATCAAACCATGGTGTTTTATTCACATTAGCAACTAGACTCCTCATGAAATACCACTAACATTAAGTCTACCTATCCAAGGTTTAGCCTAGAATACTTCACTAGACATTTATAGAAAGGCTACCAACAATCGGTTTACCAATCAAAGACATTCATTCATCCGTTCACAAGGAGGCTACCAACATTATGATAATACTACAATTCATCACAATATGCCTTCAAGGCCATTATCACAATGTACATAGTAAGTAAACACCTCCACCTTTCAAGTGGATCAACAATTCAAGCACAATTCTACATTGACATGAAATTAGGTGAAACTTGCCCTTTCAAGGCTATAATCACAAATCCTCAATTGACCAACAACTCACCATAATTAGACCTATATAATGATACAATTCAATAATCTAAATCAATCTACACATAAATCCATCATCATTCATTCACCATTAATAAACCCACTCATAAGGTCAAATTTAGGAATTGAGAGAAATCATGGGTTCATGGAGTAAAATCATCTTAAATCATCAATTATCCATCAATATAATCATAGTTTATCATTTGAAAACGTTTGATGCAAGAACCCATGAGTTTGAGTGAAATCTAGGGTTTTGGTGAAACTTGAAAACCTTGAAAACATCTTTGAAATTGACTCTAGGGTGAAAAATAACCCTAGATGAAGTATCACCATACCTTATACTTGAAGAATCCCAAGAAATTGAATAAGAAACATGTTGAAATCCCCAACCCTAGTTTGATCTTGACCTTGATCTCCAATGGAGTTTCTAGAGAGAACTTTTTAGGAGGGAAGGGTTATATTTGAGAGATGAAATCTAAATGGGTGTTTTAATGTTTTAATATTCTTAAAATACCTAAAAATACATAAAATAACCGTCCATGCATTTTGAAAGACTTGGGGTAAATTTACCAATTCACCCCTCACTTAACCGTGCACTTGACAGCAAACCAGGTCTCATTCACGAGATCCCATCAACGAACCGTGGATGGGTTGATGGACCATATTGGTCTTCCATAAATGGTGGTTGTGGCTTGGTTTGTAGGGGGCTGACCTACGGAAGTCATCCATGGGGCGTAGATGGGCCTACGGGGCGTGGACCCCTTCCGTAGGTCACCCAATTTTGGCCAACTTTGGCCATTTGGGGAAGCATTGGGGTGCTCCTCAAAGACCCCTAGGGTGGTCCTTGGGGAGTCGTACCTTGACGTTTGACCCCTAAACCCCTGAACCATGACTCGAGACAACATGAAACACTAACCAAACTCAAGACAATCACAAACGAACACACATTAGGCTCTAGTTTCACTGGTTCATTTTTAGGGTCGTTATAAGGTCACCGTCAGATTTATAGTCGAAACATCCTATTTCATTTGTTTCAACACTTTTTCGGACCCTTCAACTCTGTTAAGAATGCGTGAGAGCGTATCTTCTGTCCGGCCACCTTCAGATTCCCTGGGCTTTTGACGCTCATGAGGAGGAACATACATATGCTTCTCTCCATCTTTTTCCTTCCAAGTGACGTTACGATCACACCATTCTCTATCACGGTCTCTCCAACCCTCATCTTTATTCCATCCTTGATTTCCACCCGGTCTTGGGTAGTTTGCACGATAACCTCCTTTTTGGTTGGCTAGGAAGTTCACTTCCTCATTGTACAACACTTTAAATTTTTCTTCATCGGGGTTTGCTCCACCAACACCCACGAAACTAACACTCCTCGCACCAACACCCACGACATTAACACTCCTCGCACCAACACCCATGACATTTTTTGCCAAGATATCTAGTTGGGTCATCCTTTTAGCCATGTTTTGGTCTCTCTCTTGATCCTTCTCGATCTACTCTTTTGTCATTTTATAAGTGAGAGGGTAGACCTGGCCTTCACGAGTGTACCATGCCCTATTGATCATGGTCATGCAATCAAGGAGTTGGCATGCTATTACATAGGGCTATTGCATTATACCACCCGGAGAAAGTTGATCAGCCACTCCTTTGTTTACTAAATTAAGGCTTCTATAGAAATATTGCAGAAGCACATTATGTGGAAGTCCATGAGTTGGGCACTGAAGCACCAACTTCTTAAACCTCAGCCATGTCTCATGGATTGGTTCACCTTCCAAGCATTTGAAACCTTGGATTCCATCCCTTAGAATCATCATATTCGATGGGGGAAAGAATTTCACTTGAAATGTTGTGGTTAGCTCATCCCATGAGGTTATGGAGTCCCTTGGTAACTCAGCCAACCATTTAGTAGCTTCACCCATCAAAGAGAACGGAAACAACCTGAGACGAATCGATGCAGTATGTTCTTAAACGGGAACGACCAACATACATCCACGAAGTTCCTGATATGCTCATTAGGATCCTCATGAGCCAGCCCCCAAACAATCCTTTCAAACGTAGGAGCTGAAGCACTGTACTTGTGATGTATAAAACAATGTTTCCTTCAACCGAATGCAAATGAATGGAACCAACACCTCCCAATAGAATTGGGTCATTGACATTAGGGTCATTAACATCATTGATGTTCCCAATGTCATCTTTGTTGCCCACTGTCTACTATTACTTCTGTTAACACTCATCTCCTTCTTTGTTCAACACAAACAACACAAAACCAAAAACCAAAGTAAGTTGATTCAACTATAACTACAAAGATCACAATTTAACTTCAATAAAAGAATTTTAAACAACACCACTCCCCGGTAGAGGTGTCATTTTGATTAACGTTTCAATCACACCTCATCCAATTCTAGGTGCAAATGATCGTTAAGTAGTATAAAACCCAACGAAGAGTTGGGGTCGAACCTAGAAGGAGCGGTACGTGTTTAAAGTTTAATTATGAGGTGCAAATGTGATCTAACTAGCTATAGGAATAAATATTATCGGAAAAGACATATAAGTAAATCAAAAGTGGTGACACGAATGTCAAATGGGGGGTTTTGGCTTGCAATTATCAACTACAGCGCAATCTAATAATTATAAAATAACAATAAGGAGAGGAATTCTTAGGATGTGATCGATTATAGGCAAATTTCAATCTATGGGTAATTGAAACTACTAGAAAATAGCAAAATATCAGTGGGTAGGCTAGACTATAATTGAAATAGATTTCTCTCAAAAAACTATTCCGCTTCAAGTGATTTCTCTCGAACATCAACAACAATAGCAATTGAGAACAACCCATAACTTTAATACATCTTCTCTTTCGAGCAACACGGGTAGGATTGGGTTTAGGATTAAGTCTCGAGCTGAACCCAAATCAACTCAATACCTACAAACCATTAATCGAAAGCTTTGGTTCTAAAACCTCTCTCCTGAGCAAGCAAATAACACACGAGTAGAACTGCATTTTCAACTACAATTCATGAATTAAACCTCAACTAATGATTAAACTCACTTCAATATAGCATTTAAAATAGTAATTAACAATACATATAAAATAATTCAACCCATAATCACATGATCACACCCCAAGAATTGGGCTTTAGCCAAACATCATAAAAGAGTAAAAACGCTTACCAAATCGATTAGCCATCAACTGGTAAGAGTAATTTAGTATTTACAATGCTTCAATTTGTAGAAATTCGAAACCCACTTCCAAAATCTCCAAATTGAGTCTCAAAAAGTCTTCAAGTCTACTAAGAAATCTCAAAAACTCAAGAAAAAACTATTCTAGACTAAAAATTGATACGAAGTACACTGTTTAAAATCTAATTTATAGTCGCCAAAATTAAGCCACGAAGGGCCATTGGGTGAGGTGAGTCAGGCTCGCCGAGTTGTTCAACGAGCCACCCATGGCTCTCTTGTATCACCTTTTTTGCATGACTTCTCAGTATCCTCAAGTTCTGTAACTTTGGGCGATCACCCTTGGCATCGTAGAACTGCTTGACAATTCGTCAACTGCCCCTCTTCTATCGCCGACTTGGTTTCTTTCCTCAAGGCTGGCACACTGGAACTTTAGGCGGTTGGAATAGCCACTCGGTGACATGTCGAGTGCACTTGGTGATCATTATTCTCGCCTTTCTTCATGTCTTCAGTTTGTGTTGTTCCTTTTTGCCTGCTAGTGTCCTTGCTTTGCTCCTCAATCTATATACCTGAAAATCAAGGCATTAACATCAATTTATAGCATAAATTAGGAATTTCAAGACACTAATTCTATCAAAACAAAGCCCGAAATGAGTACAAATCTCAGAATCATTAGTGGGTCACTACCAGACACATTTTTGGTGTCCTCCTCAAGGACCCATGGTTGGTCATTGGGGGTCATACCTTGACGTTCTAACACGAAACCCTATATTTTTAGGTACGGCGAGGTACATTTAAGACTCCTACTCTAACGTCAACCTCTAGTTTAGCCTACTAGTTTTTGGGGTGTTACAGAATAGTTCATGCAGGTCTTCTTGATTGGGAAAAGTTCAAAGTTGCTTTCCTTGATATATTCTTTCCCCTTGAGATAAGTGAGGAAAAGGTTCTTGAGATCATCAAACTTCGTCAAGGAAATATGAGTGTGAACGAATATTCTTTGAAGTTCACACAATTGCCTTGATATGCTACTACTATGATTGTCGATCCTAGGGAAAGGATGAGTAAGTTTATTTTTTAGTGTATTAAATATGGTGGTTAAGGAATGTCGTACCGATATGATTATCAATTATATGGGCATTTCTCATCTCATGGTTCATGCTCAACAATTTGAAGAGGAGAAACTTAAGGAAAGCTCTAGGGAGGCAAAGAGGGCTATGACTGGTGATGGTAAGTTCTCACATCCAAGGTCCGACGGACATAGTCATTCTAAGTTATAACAAAGGTTTTCCGGCCAAGGTTCATCCAATGTTCCTCCAAAGTTCAAAAAGGATAGGGTGTCTAACCCTAAGCCTTAACAAGCAAATGGTAGTGGATCTTCATTTCCTTGTTGTGCAAAGTGTGGAAAAAAGCACGAGGGTAGATGTCTGGTGGGTTCCAATGCTTACTTTAATTATTTTATGATGGACCACAAGGTAAGGGATTCCTCCTGATCGTATTTCTCTGGAAGAACTAAAAGAATTAAAGGAGCAATTGAAATATTTGTTGGATAAGGGTTTCATCTAGTCAAAAATCTCTCCATGGGGTGCTCCTTTTTTGCTTCTTAGAAAGAAATATGGTTCACTCCGTATGAATACTAACTACGAGCAGTTGAACAAGGTTACCATTAAGAATAAGTATCATCTCCCAAGGATAGATGATTTGTTTGACCAACTTCAAGGAGCAAGCTACTTATCTAAGATTAACCTCCAGTCTGGTTATCACCAATTGAGGGTAAAGGAAGATGACATTCTAAAGACTGCTTTTCGAACTCGTTATGATCATTATGAGTTTTTGGTAATGTCATTTGGTTTGACTAATTATCCAATGAAATTTATGGATTTGATTAATAGGGTGTTTAGACAATACCTTGACATGTTTGTGATTGTGTTCATCGATGATATATTGGTCTATTCGAGGAATGAAGACGAGCATACCGATCATTTGAAGATTGTTTTGCAAGTCCTCAAGGATAAACAACTCTTTGCAAAGTTTAGAAAATGTTAGTTTTGTCTAAGGTCCGTAGCTTTTCTTGGGCAAATTATTTCTAGTAAGGGTATTGAGGTAGATCATAAGAAGGCAGATACAGTTAAGAGTTGGCCTAGACCTTTATCTCATCAAAAATTAGAAGTTTCTTGGGTTTAGCCGGTTACTATAGAAGATATTTTGAAGGATTTTCTTCAATTGCTTCTTCATTGACGGCATTGAGTCAAAAGAAGGTTAAGTTCATATGGTCCAAAGCGTGTGAAAAGAGTTTTCAAGAATTGAAAGATAGACCTACTTCCGCCTCCAGTGTTGACATTACCGAAATGGACTGATGGTTTTGTCGTTTATCGTGATGCATCGAGAATTGGGTTAGGATGTGTCCTTATGCAAAATGGGAAAATCATTGCCTATGCTTCAAGGCAACTTAAAATTCATGAGAAGAATTATCCTACCCATGACCTTGACTAGCAACAGTTTTTTTTTGCCTTAAAGAGAGGAATTCCTTGTATGGCATTCATGTAGAATTTTTTAATGACCACAAAAGTTTCCAATATGTGTTTGCCCAAAAAAGATCTAAATCTTTGCCAAAGGAGGTGGCCTGAGTTACTGTAAGATTATGACATGAGTGTTCTCTATCACCCCGGTAAAGAGAATGTGGTGGAAGATGCTCTTAGTCAATTGTCGATGGGTAGTGTCGCTGATGTTGAGGAAAATAAGATAGAGTTAGTTCAAGATGTTCATAGGTTGGTCTGATTAGGTGTTCAGTTAGTTGACTCTACCAAGGGTGGTGTTATGGTTTACAATGGTTCAGAATCATCTTTTGTGACTTTTGTGAAGGCCAAGCAAGGTCTCGATCCTCTTTCGGTTGAATTGAAGGATGTGATGCTTAAGAAGGCCCTTGAGGCTTTCTCCAAAGGGGGAGATGGTCTACTTCGAAATCAAAATCGTTTGTGCGTTCCTAATGTAGATGACTTGAGAGAACATATTATGTTAGAATCCCAGGGTTCTTGATATTCCATTCATCCGAGAGCAACCAAGATGTACCGTGACTTACGAGAGGTCTATTGGTGGAATGGGATGAAGAAAGATATTGTAGAATTTGTGGCTAAGTGTCCTAATTGTCAACAAGTGAAGGTTGAGCATAAGAATCTGGGAGGTTTATCTCAAGATATTAGCATTCCTACTTGGAAGTGGGAAGATTTGAACATGGACTTCATTGTGGGTTTGCCTCGCACCCGGTGGTAACATGATTTGATTTGGGTATTGTAGATCGAATGACAAAATCAGTTCATTTCATTCCAATCAAAATTTCTTATTTGGAGGAGAACTACCCTAAGTATTATTTAAAGGAAATGGTGAGGTTGGATGGAGTTCCCTTATGCATTATCTTCGATCTTGGTACCCTATTCACTTCTCAGTTCTAGAAATATTTCCCAAAGGGTCTTGGTACTCGTGTTAAGCTTAGTACGACCTTTCATCCATAAACCAATGGGCAAGCGGAGAGTACTATCGAAAGATTGAAATATATGTTGAGAGCATGTGTAATTGGATTCAAGGGTAATTGGGATGATCACTTGCCTTTGATTGAGTTTGCATATAACAATAGCTATAACACAAGTATTGGTATGGCTCCGCTTGACGATCTACATGGAAGGAGGTGTAGATCTCCAATAGGTTGGTTTGAGGTGCGTGAAGTTTCCCTATTGGTCCCGAGTTGGTACATGGGGCTATGGAGAAAGTTCTACTTATTAGAAAAAGGTTGAAAATGGCTCAAAGCCGACAAAAGTCCTATGCTGATGTTAGAAGAAGAGATCTTGAGTTTGATATTAATGATTGGGTATATTTGAAAATTTCACCCATGAAGGGTGTAATGAGGTTTGGAAAGAAAGGGAATCTTAATCCTCGATATGTGGGCCTAAATCATATTGTGAGGCGGATTGGCAAGGTTGCTTATGAAATTGATTTACCTAACAACTTGGAATTAGTGCATCAAATTTTCCATGTGTCCTTGTTCAAGAAGTGCGTCGGAGATCTGAAATCTATAGTTCCCTTAGAAGGTTTGGAAGTCAAAGAGAATCTTTCTTATGAGGAAATCCAGGTTGAGATTTTAGACAGACAAGTTAAGAGGTTGAGAAATAAGAAGTTGCTTCTGTGAAAGTTCTTTGGAGGACTCATTTAGTTGAGGGTGCTACTTGGGAGACTGAGGCCGATATATTGTCCCGTTATCCTCATATTTTTTCCTCCGTCCATGTGCAAGCTTGAGGTATTTAGCTCGCCATGGTTTACTCATTAGGTGTCATGTGTCTTAGATATTCCCATGATTCCATCATCATGCATGATTCATGAAAAGCTCAAGTTTTGAGAAAATGAACTTACATGATTAATTCCTACATGTTTACATGCATTTGAGTATGAGTTGCATATAGACTTCATGACATGATGTTTTGAACACGCTATAGCTTGGATTTGATGTTTCCTGCTCGGATATGTACGTATATAGGATTGCATTCATGATGGGCTGTTAGATTGAGTTTCTACCTTCCTTATGATGTCCTGAATCTCATTCGAGGATGAATAATCCCAGGGGAGGGGGGGAGATAATGCGACACCTCGGATTCAGAAAGGGTAGAATTTGCATCTTTTTTAAAGGACTTGGTACCAGTACTAACGAAGCCACCTACGGCCCATAGACTAACTTACGGTCCGTAGGTCAGCTCCGTTGATGGAAAAGTTTTCCAAAAATGTCAAGTTTCAGTACTTTTTGGAAGATCCACCAGGACGGTCCGTAATCCAATTCACGAGCCAGAGATAGATTTCGTAGGTGAGTCCTAGACTTAGAGAAAAATCAGAGTCACAGGTCAAGAACGACAACCGTGACCCACGGCCCTTTGCCTGAACCACAGTACGTAGGAAGGGGTCTGTGGTTCGTGGTCCAGAGATCAAGTCTCTGAAACTAACGACGGTCGACCAGGACAGTCTGTAGGTGGAACCACAGCCCTTAAGTCGTCACCGTCGATGGTTTCGACAATTATTTTCTTAAGCGCTTTTGGGTCTTTAACTAATATTCAAACCTAATACTATGTCGTTTTTCCCATAACCTAAACACCTATATAAGTGTTTTAGCCTGCAAATTTCCCCAATTGAAATCATTCTCTCAAATTCAATAAAGAAGAACATGTCTTTGATTAACGTTTCAAGGACACTTCATCTAATTTTTAGTGTCAACGATCGCTAGACAGTATAAAACCCAACTAAGTGAGTTGGGATCATTCCCACGTGGAGCGGTACACGTTTGAGAATCAATTGAAAAGTATGAATCTGATCAAATTAGTCATAGGAATAGACATTATCGAAAGAAAACATAATTCAAATAAAGGGGTGACATTAATGTCAAATAACAGGGGGGGGGGGGTTAGTTCAATATTATCAACTACAGCAACAGCAAATAACACGAGATACAATTATGAGACGGGTTCTTGCGATGTGATTCGATTATAGGTTATTATAGACAAATGGATAGCTGCAATTATTAGAAAATAGCTGTAAATTAGTGAATAAGCAAGACTTTAACAGAGGTAAACTTTCTCTCAAACATTTTACCCCGAATCAAGTTGATTTCTCTCGAACATCGACAATCATGCAAATTAAGAACAACCTATGATTTATCCCATTCACTCTCTTGATATGAATGTGTGGAAATGAGTTTAGTATTCACTCTCTCAAGCTGAACCCATGACAACCCAATACCCACTGACTATCAATCAATAATCTTGGTTTTACCTCTCGAGCAAGCCAAAAACACGAAGGTAGAACTACATTTGCAACTACAATTCTTTAAATTGAACCACAATTAATGATTGAAATCACTTCTACGCAGCAATTAAACTAACAATTAGCGATACCCATTAGCTAAATCAGTCCATAATCACATAATCACACCCCACGAATTGAGGTTTTAGCTAGACATTATAAAAAGATAGAAACCATTACCAAATTGAGTTTCCATCAACTGGGTAAGATTATTTCATCTTTACGAAGGTCCAAATTGAAGAATCTTCAATACCCACTTTCAATTTTTCGAAAATGAAGAAGTTCAATTCTCCAAAATTAAGCAAAACTTGTCTTAATACAATCTCTAAAACTTGTAACTCAAAATTAGACTATGGTATTCTAAAATTTGCTCCTCACTAAAATGTTTGAAAATGTATTTATAGTCGGAGAAAATGTGTTGCAAAAGACCGTTTGGCGCAGTAAGTTGGGAACGCCGATCAACTAAGCGATCCGCCCTTTGGTCAATATCTTCGCCTTTCTGCCTTTGCCTTCAGCTTCCTCAAGTTCTGTAACTTTGGGTGATCTAATATTGCATCACGGAATCGTTCAGCGATATGTTGATTGCTCTTTTCTCTCGCCAACTAGATTTTATCCTTCAGGGCTTAGCACACTGGAACAAAGGGCGGTAAATTGGTTCACTCAGCGACTCGCCAAATGGATTAGGCGATCACCAGGCTCTCTTTTCTTCATTCTTTCAGCTGCTATGTTCCTATTTGCAACTTAGTTTCCTCGCTTTGTTCTTCAATCCATAATCCTGAAAATCAAGGAATTTACATCAGTTATTGGCAAAAAATGAGCATTTGAGGACAATAAACCTATACATATAAAGCCCTAAATGAGTCCAAATCTCAGACTCATCTGTCTTCCTCTCAAATTTTTCTCTCTCTAGAAGTTTGATGGTGTTGTTGAGTCCACAAATTGGACTCATCTCGGGCCATATTTTAATAGAAATTATTTCCCCAAATGTTTATTTTACCTCAATATCTGATAAAAACCCTTAAGATTCAGGTATTTGAAGTTTGAAGGAAAGCATGGACACTACGTCGCAAAAAGGAATGAAAACACTAAAAAGAATGAAGGAAACGAAGGCCTGGGGATCGCTGAGTCCACTTGGCGAGTCGCCGAAGGATTTTACTTTGCTTTTTGTTCCAGTGTGCTGAGCCCTGATGGAAAGGATCAAGTCGGCGGAGAAAGGGAGCAGTCGCCGAATCACCAAATAGTTCCTCAAAGCAGTACTATGTTGCCCAATGACACATAGCATGATGATGTTGAAGGTTGGTGCAAGACAGTGATGAACTACACCAAAGGGTGAATCGCCGAGTTGATCGGCAATTCTGACTAATAACGCTGAATGATCCACTGCAGCACAAATCTGTAATAACTATAAATACTAGTTAGGATTTTATGTTGAGGAGTGGAACAATTATTATAATTTCCATATAGAATAGTGTTTTTAGATATTTTTGCTCTAAGTTTGAGAGGGTTTTGGAGACTTGATGAAGAAGAGGGTTTCATCTTCTAGATTTGGAGTTGGGTCTCTTAGATTCTTCATTCTTGGCCTGTAACAAGACTTAAATCTTCATACCCATTTGACTAGAAACTCATTTTAGCATAAATTTCTATCTCTTGTTCATGTCTATCTAAAAAACCCATTCTTTGGGTGTGATTTAGCAAATATATGTTGATATTATTGTTGGGCCTTGGTTGGTGATAGGTTAGATGTATTTTAATGGTGATTTCACCTAGTAGTTGTGGTTTAATTTAATGGGTTCGTGTTTGCAAATACAAAACCACCCATGTGTTTTCGGCTTGCGAGAGAGAGAGGTCGCGAAACCAAGACCACTAGACTGATGGCCTAAGGAGTGGGTCAAGATGAGGTTTAGCCCGAGAGGGTGAGCCCTAGTCCCATATCCTAACACTCAGCTCGAGAGAGTGAGTTGGGTAAGACGTAGGCTGGCCTTCATGTGGCAAATGGGTGTCCGAGAGGAACCCATTTGAAATAGGTTAAGCTACCCGTGAAGGAACTTATTTCCATCTAAAGCTTATCCTAGTCACTATTAGCTTGCAAATTTCCTATCGAAAGCATGTACTCAATAATTTATATAAATTTATATTGCGGTCACACCCCAAGAATTTTTCCCCATACTTGTTCTCCCCTTTAAATTCTATTGTTTTTAGCTTACTTGTGACAAAAACCCCATTTGTTAATTGACACTTTTGTGTCACCCCCTTAATTTACTGTGTTTTTATTCGTTAATGTCTTTAGCTATGACTAATTAGAACTTAATTTTATTTTTCTATTAATTCTCTAAACCACTCCGTTGGGACACGACCCCAACCCTTGGTTGAGTTACTATATTATCGACGATCGTAGACACTCATAATGTAGGTTAGTGTCGTTGGTCACGATAAGCATCAAAATGGCGCCGCTGCCGGGGTGTGGTGTTATTTGAGATTTTTAGTTTAGTAGAATTTTTGTTCTTCTTAGTTGTAGTTTACTAACTTTATATTTAGTTTTGTTTTCCTCTTAATTTGTTGATGTAGGTAGGTACCCTAAGCATGGCTGGGGGAAATGGTGACAACTCGGCTTAGATGACCCAACCAGTCGAGAGGGACTTTGAGTTAACCGCACTAGTAACTCAGTTGAACGAGTCGTCCACCAAAATAACAGAGGTGGAAAAGTAGTGCAAGAGTCAAGGGAAGTACATACCTCCTCACGAGAGGAAGCAGTCTAGAGACTGGGAGAACAATCGAGTTGAGGACACACTCTAAATCATTCTCCAAAAGATCTCCGAATAAGATCGAATGTTGGAAGAGATGAAGCAGAGTATTGAAGTGTTGAATCAAATGGTTGGCTCTCACTTTAGATCAATCCGACTAATCAGGACACTCATGAATTATGCGTTGCCTCTTCTTCACTCTAACGAGCTATTAGGGTTACCTAGTAATACTAGGGCCAGCCCAACCAATGGGGAGTAAGTAAGGACTCGCGTCGATCCACGACGTTAAATAAGGCGCTTCTTGGGAGGCAACCCAAGGTTTTAAATGTTTTATTTCGATTTCATAAATAATGGTGTGTGAGTGGTGCAGGTTTGAATGAGGAAAGTGGTGAAAAAGATAAATTGGTGAGCAAATGGTCAGTCGGTGGATCGCCGAAGAGATTGGCGAGCCCAACTTGACCCGCCATTTGGCTCAACTCAAGGTGAACATGTAAAACTCGACGAACTTACGAAGCAGTTCAGCGTGTCACTGACTAGGTCAGTGATCTCAATGCAGATCACCATTTTTACCCCCAAGAAACTGAAAGAACTTTAGCAATCGGCGGGGCAAGTGATCACTCGGCGAATCGCCGAGTGAATCGGTGAATACTGCTAATGTTGCTGAAGAAGAGCGAACTGGATGGTTAATAATGGCCAAGAGACTTCAAATTTGAAATTCTTTACTTTCCCTCGCGCTTGAATTCCCTAAACTCACACTAAGGTAGTATCTTATCTAATTTAGCATTTTTCTAGCATTTTAGTTTGGGATTTGTGCTCGGAATTGGAATACTTTGCCGCCTAGCTTTTCAAATTAAATTTAGTCAAGATTGAAGGTTGGTTTCCTTTTCCCTCATTTACATTTGAAAGTTGTTTACTCATTTGCAATAATTGTCTTTTAGTAATGTGTGTTGGGCCTCTCTGGTACGATTAGAACGCTTAATTTCCTATTTTAATTTGAAAACCTTGCTCGTATAGTTTGGTTGTCAGTGTGTCTGTATTGAATACCTTGAAATGATTGAAATTTGATTAGGCGATGCTTACATTATATTGATTTGGGTGAAGCTTGAGTAGCCCATATTTGTGCTTAGATGTCAAGAATTTTCTCAAGGATTGAGTGGGTAACATCACTCTTAAGAGCAAATATCGTTAATGGCTAAATTCGATAAAACCAGGAGAAATCTGAGTATCCCAGGGTGATGGGTAGCATGGGTCTTGTTTGAATTCCATGAGTGCATGCTTTGATTTTATTTTCGGGGGTTGTGGAATGACATTCGGGAAGATGGGTTGAAAATAGGCACGTTGGATTGATTTGCGAGCTTACCGAATGACTCGGTGGATCGCCTAAAGTCCCCATCTCACCGATAATTTGGTGCTTTAATTGATATTTGATACTGTAACTTTCGACGAGACGTCATCGGGCGTCGAAAGCACTCGGTGACTCGCCGAAAGTATTTTTGTCGCCCTTTGTTTATACTCTAGAGTTTGTGTTGCACTATTACTTTCTACGGATAATCATTTACTCGTCGAAGGTATTTGGTGATTCATCGAATAGGTTCACCCATCGCCGAATTGCCAAAAATTTGCAAACTAAACCCTTTGGCGAGCGCGATCTAGTTCGCCAAAGAAGTTCGGCGATTCGCGACTGGATCGGCAAGTCTTTCTGCAATAAGATTCTCTATGTCTGTGTTGAGTTTTGCCTAATCTCTTGATCTTTTGCAGATATGGTACGCAAAAACTGAAACGAGCCACCTCAGAAAAAGGCAAAGGGAATTACGACCAATGAAGGAGGATCACGTCCTTCACAGAAAAGAAAGCAAGATCTCCCACCAGGAGATAAAGGCAAACGAAAGAAGCATATCGCTAGAAAAGGGTCAGCTATTGAGCCAGATATTTCTGAGCCGGAAGATGAACAACCCTTGATTCACCGACAGAATAGGCTCAGAGATAGACATTAATCAACACCTACCAATGTTACATCAACTGCAACTCCTCCGACTACTGAATCAGTGCCTGCCCCGGCACCACCTTCAGTGGCCCCGGCACCACCTTCAGTGGCCCCTGCACTCTCCATAGCTCCACCTCCACCCAGATTGCTGAACAGATTGAAAGGCGATGGTTTATGAACCATTCTAGAAGAAAAGTTACTATCTGCAGAGGGTTTAGAAGGTAAGCATGTTAAGGTGCTTGAAACGCTCAAGTATCATGAGTTCGAGCAATTCACTAGGCCACGGGGTCCTTACATTCCTTCCTCAATTTAGGAATTCTACTTAGCATATTGGGAGTTGGTCCTGAAAAATAAGAAAAAGGCTAGTGAGTTCCGACCGGTGAAGTCAGTTATGGTTAGAGGCAAGGAGGTAGAGTGTCACAGCGAGCATATTAATGTTGTATTGGGTCGACCTCTGCACTCAGTACTGCCCTACCAGGGTTTGCCTATCGTTTCGTCCCTGGATGATTTGAAAGGTTGGTTTGCTCCGATGATTTCTGACATCACCCTGAGGTGGTTTGATGCGGGAGCTCCTATTGGGAAGAGGGATATGAACATCGCCTCCCGGTACTGGTTTGTCTTCATCAGCAGCACTATCATGCCATCCCAGAACGAGTCCATTATGCGTCATCCTAAGGCGTCTTACCTTGGTTCTATCAAGGCCAGGAGGCGGATCGACCTGGGACTACTGGGTTCACAAGAGATGGTTTTGAGAGCCAAACAGACACTGACATCTCTGCCATTTCCTATTCTGATTACTGAGTAATGCCCGTGCCAGAGTACCCCGAGATCCTGCTAGAGATATAGAGGTCACCCTCTCTTCCTCCACCGATACCTGGCGTATAGAGGCCAAATTCACATGAGAGGAGGATGTCAAGAGAATAGCATCCCCAGCAGATACTTCTCCAGAGGTCAATGTTGACTCATTATCAACAGAGACACCTTCGTCCACCCCGGCCTCTGAGCCCTCAGGCATACCAGCTCCCTCTTCTTCTTCCTTATAGGTTCCTGGTGCTTCCTCATCCTCCCAGCTTGCCAGGATCACTCAGGCCATAATCCTGAAAATGGGGCAGTTGGCCTATTCAGCTGATGTGAGAGATACTCGACTGGAAAGGTTTGTTCCAGAGATGATCGATAGGGCCAGACTAGCAGCACTTACCTCTCCTTCAGACCTTTGCTGATGCCTTGACAGTGAGGGTTATGGCATGTGAGAGCAGACAGAGGGAAACCTCAGAGGTGATGGCTTTAAAAGCCGAGATTGCAAGTTTGAGGAAGGACGTAGACTATCTTAAGTCTACCGACTTCACTTCACTCATAGAGAGGGCAGATGATAAGGATGTTCCTGAGATCACCGGATATGTGCAAGGAGATGGTGCAGCACATGCAGAGTCGGATGTAGAGACCGATGAGGAGTTGATAGCAGCACAGGTTGAAGAGACACAGGAGAGCAGAGATGAGAGCATATTCAGAGACTTGCCAGATCTTATAGAGGTGGTTGTGCAGCCGACGATCCAGACATTATTGACTGAGACATCCACATCAACTCCTAGTGGATCTGGCATTGCTGCTCCGTCTGAGGCTACTCCGGGCACTGTTGCCCACGTACAGACTGCTATACCATCCACCGAGATCCCGACAGAAGGAGATACTGCATGACAGGACCTTTCTTTACCTCCCTCTCTGTCTTATCATATTTCTACATTCTATACTTTTATTTGCATTTGAGGACAAATACCTTTTAATTGTGGTGGGGTGAGGCCCACCTTTTGTGTGCTATTTGATGTTCGTATTTTATGATTATATTTGGGTTTTTCTGCTTTTAAATTGTCTTAATACTGCTTTCTTTGGATGTTTGAGCTTGTGGCTCTACTTATTTTTAATTGCAAAATCATTTTGACCCTTCTGAAAATTTTTGAATTTTACGCACATTTTTCCACCTCTCATGTGTTGAATGTGGTTGTTCTTTTGCAAAAATTTGAGTCTCGTTTTCGATCAATACCAATGACTTAAATAGTGCTTACAATAAAACGAACATGAATGTACGGCTACGATGAGGCCAAATGAAGTTGCATAGACAATATGTGAACTCTTTGCATCTCGTTGTGATTAGCCATTTATCGAATTGATTCTCTTGTAATGACCGTTTCACACTAGCGAAAGTGTGTGGTCTTGTTTGACTTAAGTGTCGATGCCTTGTGTGATGAGCTTACTTTGAACCTTGCATGAATAAACCTAGAATTTGCACTGTTAGTCTGATTGATTTAGTAAGGTGTGCTCTTGAAATGATCTTAGGCAAATTTTGAAGAGTGTAAGCCAAATTTGACATATACCTCTTTTGTGGCCTACCTGTGAGCATGGGAAACTCTCTTGAACACCCTTTGAGCCTTACCTTTCTTTGGAAAAACCTTGATGAAACCTAGCCCTTACTTGACCCACTACATATAATCCTCTTGATTTGTGGTTTAACGAATAGCCAACTTAGGCCAAAAGCCTAAGTTGGGGGTGTGGTAAAAAGGAAAATGAGAAGTCAAGAAGTGCAAGAAAAGTCCCGCTTAACCCATGGTGTTGCAGAACAATGGAAACCCTTCAAAAAAAAATTGTGGAATAAAGTACAAAAGAAATCAGGTTTCCAAGCAATCCATGGAGGTGAATAAAAAGATGACATAGAAGCACTAGAAAAAGAATTGATAAAGCAAAAGAAGGGGATGCCTTGAGAATACCACATCTCACGAGGAAAAAGTCACTGAGCCTAAATTACCATACCTTTGCACTCATCCCCATTACAAGCCTTAGAAAGACCTTTTTGATATTGAGTGAGCCGAACCGAAGATCGATCGGAAAATAAGGGCAAGCCTGTCACGACCCAAGCCTAGGGCCTAGACGTGACATGGCGAATGAGGAACCCGAAGGAACCCCAAACAAGCCTCTCAAACTTGTCATCACACTTCATCGGTCGCGGAAGTACATTCAACATTTATTTAACGGGAAATAGG
>JAJOOO010017836.1:0-18813 GCA_029582685.1 Solanum piurae
ATTATTAATGGAATAAAGAATGATTATGTACTTCAAGCCTTAAGGAATAGCCTTTTATTTCTCAAAGGAACAATAAGTAAATGAATTTAATTAGTTGTGGGGAAAATATGCTTAGAAAAATATTGAGGATTAACAAAGCTTAAATAGCTATTAGATATTAAATATAATCATTAATATTGCAATTATTAAAAAAAATGAAGTGTAGTAATTAGTGCTAAGGTTTTTTTTAAAATTAAAATATAGTGCTAACGTCTTTTTAAAAAATTAAAACGTAGTGCTAACGTTTGTGTTACTGCTAATTTAATTTTAAATTTTAAATATATAGTTAATTCCAATTATTTTGTAATATAATACTAACAATTTCTGTTAAATTTTTTTTATAAAAAATTATTCTCTTTCTTTATTAGTAGCATTTATTGCATTTATTTAAAATAATTTTTCCTTCCATGTAAGGGCAAGTAAAATTACTCCATTTCCTTATTATTAACACAGTAAAATTACTCGCTTCCCTTATTAATAACATGGTAAAATTACTCCCTTTCCTTATTAATATAACACGTAATTTCTTCAATTAAATAATTGTTAAATAGTATTGGAATTATTCATTAACTTCAATAAATGCTAATAATAAAGAAAGAGAGTAATTTTTTATAAAAACTTTTTAACAGAAATTGAAGAAAAAAAATCAAAATTCTGAGAAAATAGAGAAATAATAATACTGGCCAATGAGCTATGTCACATCAGCGGACTTATTATCCAACTTTATATATATATAGAGAGAGATTTAATATTCACCGAATATTTTATCACTACTTTGGTGTTCACGTGAAAAATTATATTATACGACATAAACAACTACTATATATTGTGTTTTTGTAAAAGATAAAAGTTTGGGATAAAATTTTAATTTTCAAAAAATCCCAAATAATGAGATTTGGCCCAAATACTAGAAAAAACTAGTATTTGGGAATTTGGGATATTAATCAAATAATGACAAATTGTATGGACAAACACTATTTGCCAAAATGGACAAACACTATTTGCCAAAATGGACAAACACTATTTGCCAAAATGGCCAAACACTATTTGCCAAAATGGCCAAACACTATTTGCCAAAATGGCCAAACACTATTTGCCAAAATGGCCAAACGGGCCCAAAGAGTGCTACTACAAAATAGTTGCAATATTCATAATTCGGAAATTAATAGCTTTTTTAAAATCGGTTTGAATTTAGGTCAATTTATTTAGCATGTAACTTCTCCATTCTGTATATTCACACTGGAACTAATAAAGCAAGAAGAAGCAGAAAACATAAGAAACACAAAAGAATTAGCTAATAAAACAACTAACACCACAAAATTCAAAAGCAAATAAAATGAGATTGACCATAGAATCAAATCTACCAAGTGACGTACCTAAACAAAGCTCACCAATAGAACCACTGTCAATCTTCCTTCCAAGCTTAAACTTTCCACCTACAACATGATTCATTGTGATTTCAACAACTCCACTTTAGAAATTTCACCAACAATAACAATTTCAATAGCCAAAATAATTAATTCTCTCACATTTTCACTCACTAAGATTGGCCAAAAATATCCCAGAAAATTCAAGAAACCATTTTCCCATCAGAACTACTCATACAGCTATCCAATTCTTTGAATATTCATCTGACATTTTAGATTCTATATTAAAACTTCATTAACCCATAAACCTACCTCTAAAATAAATCTTTATAAATCTATTCAGCCAAATGTAAAATTCGAAGAAAAAAATTGAAGCTCAAAACAAAATTAAGCAAAATATATATGAATATGAGAATTAAGGAATCGAATCTTAAAAAATAATTGAAGAGGAATACAGAGAGACAACAAAGAATTAATTCAAAATTGTAGCAGATTTTAGAGAAGATCGAAGATGAAAAGTTGCGGAGTCAAAATACCTTTGTTTTCCTCTTCAACAGATGGGAGGAATCCGATGAAGGTCACATGAGATTCTGAAATAAATTACAATAATCAAAATTAAATGAAGGAAAAAATTCACCAGAATTGAGAGTTGAAACTATAGACAAAGTAGAATCAAACATGTATAAAAAAGCATTACAATGTATAATTGATTTGAATATGAGAGGAAGAATGTTTTACTGAAGAAGAAAGAGAGTATTAAGATGATAAGGATGGAATAGTTGATGCGTTGGCCTATTAACATTCAATCTAGATGACACGTAGAATAGGAAAATCTTATTAAAAGACTAAATTACCCCTCAGTTGAAATTTATTAACATTTGGCATACATGTTGATACCATAGGGGGCATCCCACACTTCTAATATAGTAGAAGGTCTAAGTGTAAAAAAAAAAACTTAAGGACTTATAGGAAAAAGGGTCAAAGTTCTTTATTTTTTATATTTTTATTAGGCAAAAAATAGTAAGCAATTTTTTATCATTGTATTTATTTTTCTCTTTGAAAAAAAGAAAATAACAAAATAAAGAAAACTATTAATAAAAAAAAAACTAAAAGGATAAAGTAATTAAATTAGTTAGGTATGAGAGGGAAACGAAAAAAAAATAGAAATGACACAAAAGAAATAAAACTAAAGCACAAAGTAATAGTTAAGAATTATCAACTGAGTATGCATGTAATTATTTACTATCATATGATAATTGTTGTAATTAATTTAAGTAGGGGCATATCCGGGTAATTATTTTAATTTTATGAATATTAGATATAGTTTACCCTTTTATATAGTATTAGGTCTAAGTGTAAAAAAAATAAATTAAGGACTTATAGGAAAAAGGGTCAAAGTTCATTAATTACTAACCTCAAAATTGTCCCCAACTCTCAATTTTTAATACTTTTGTCACTCTTTTCTAATTTTAAGATTTTTTCTTCAATTTTAATGAAATCTCCCAAGTAATTTAACACTCCATCCGTTCCTATTTATATAATTTCACCATTTTAGATTTCACCATTTTAGATTACTAAACTATGTAAGTTTAGCATTGTACTCTAATTTAGTATTCTTTTGAAGTCAAATTTTCAATAAATGAATATATAAATCAATTTATTTTTCTTAATCAAATTGACCAATGAACATGAATTAATCATTTAGTTTTCTAATGTTGGTCAAATTCATACTTTCAATGTTATTAACTCCCAAGGGTAAAATAGGAAAAATAGTGTCAATTATGCATTAATTTTGTGAAATGACAAATATTAACGACCATGTATTTTTAGGGAAGAGGACATATAAATAGAAACACAGAAAATATAAGTTTTCCTTAGTATAATCACCCTTTTACAGTTATTCTACCAATATTTTCTTAATGGATGACGTAAGACAATAAGATTAGACTTGTATTTCTTTGGCAGCTTTATTTAAATACTCTGAACCTATGGAGCGTTCTATGAAAAAATAAAATTCATTCATTTTTGTAAGGACTTTCGATAATCGATAATACGAGTCATGGTTATTGCAGAATCACTTTTATTACGGAGACATTGTAAGTTAATTTTGGATCATGGGTCATCCATGTGGACCCAATTTGACCCAATATAGTTTCTAACAAAGAAGATAAACGTAAAAAGACTATTTCAAAAATAGAGAGAACAGTTACAAATGTATCTCTCACTCCCTTAAAAATAGTCTTCACCCTTAAGAATGGGGGAAAACAATCAGAAATGAAGGTAGAAAGAAAAAATATTCAAACTCTTAATTTCTTTACACCGACATCAAACAACCCAAAAGATACTCAGTTTGTGGTATTGTACTTTATTTTCTTGAGATTTAACGTCCGATTCGGAGCAACTCCTCAACAAAGATATCAATTATAAGTCTTTCACTATCATTAACAGGTACACAATCTTGTTCATGTTAAATAAATCTTACATTGGTATTAGAGCAATATTAACTATTTCATTATTTGCGTAGTAATTCCTTAAAGTATGAAATTGATTATTATTTTCGTGAATTTTTTTATGCAAAAATCAGTGTATAAATTATTGAATCTTTCTGCTAATAGATTTCAGCCAATTCTATATTAGATAATAACTTGATCACTCGACATAAATAAAATCTCATGTTTTATGCCTTCTAATCTAAAATCAAGAGTACCACATGAACACTTCGAAATCGGCCACGAATTTGAATAGTTTTTTTGAATTCTCATTGTAGTTCTTTTAGGAGTAATGAATAAGAAAAGGCATAAAGAGATTTGTTCATGTTATTTTTTTCTATCATTCCTCTTGAATTCTTTTTCTTGAGCAGAAGTTGTATATCTTGAATGTTAGAGATTTGTGGAGAAAATGAAAGAAAGATGATATTTATTTTATTGAGGAAAAGAATAATTTTTTTAGAGTTTTAGTACTATTAGAAGACTTTTTTTTCTCTTTCTCTCTTCATTGAAAGAGTATAGTATCTATGTTTCTTTTCTAAAAATTCATGTGTTGTAGAGTACTCTGTTGAGGGAGACAAATACTTTGAGTTAAATAAAATCTTTTTTGATTTATCATTGTATTCTTTTTGGGTAAAATAATATATGTGTACTATGACATATATTTTCTTTTGACATTGTAGTACTATTTTAAAAGTTGTTCTAATTTCACTAACTTCATGAAAGGTGAAGTTATGTTAGTACTATTTTGGTACTAATACTTGGATTATTAATAGTAATTCTTACTTTATTATTTGAGAAATATTATTTATTGACATATTTTAAATTTAATTTTTGTGCGGTCAAGGAAAAAAATATTAGTTTTATTTTTGACTTTGATAAATTTTCTCAAAGGGCCATGAGTTACCTTCTTTATTTAATAAATACTATTGACCAATTGTTTTGACTAAATTGTGATTTTAATTATGTGCATTAAAATTGATCTTGATAAATTCGTTTATACCTTATGTTCCTTAAATAAATTCTTCTACAAATGATTGTGACATATGTTGTCACACTGAATGGTTCAACCATTCTTATTGTTTCCTTGTTCTTATTTAAGATATTATTGAGCAGGTGCAAACTCGAATTACTCCAAGTAAGAGTTCTCGAAGTCGCGCAAAGGGACAACGTAGAATAGCACATCAACGTAGGACATATTTTCGAGGGTGAGAGATCATACAGATTAATGTTCCTAACTGCAACAAAAAATCAGTTAAGTAATCAAAGGGTAATTCGAAGGGGAAAAAGGATTTTAAAGAGTTTAAATCTTTGAAGATGTCCCCTAATATATCAACACGTGATTCATTCACCTTTTTTAATTAAAATGGACTGAACTGGCTGATTATGAGGAAATTTCATATGGAAAGCCTTAGATTATTTAACACGCGCTCTCCATGAACCTTGTAGTAGTAGATTGACTAATGTTTGTCATTACATTTGACCTACTCAACCTATTATGGTGTATATTTGTTGTCTTGAAGATTTGTGGGAGAATTTTAGTTGTTAAATGAATTGTAACTTGTTATTGCTATTTGCTTTCCTATATATAAATTATGTAGATTGTTTTTCTCAATATATGTTATTAGACTTAAAAAGTTATGTTATTAAAGTCTTCAATATATTAGCATACACATTAAGAAATTTGTTTCAAATTTTCGTTAAATATTTAGTTTGTAAATGATGATTGGATGCTATGTGTTCTTTTCAAATTTACATCAAATATGAAACATTTATGAGAACTTATTTGCTTGAATATGTATGTCACGGGCATAATTGATTAAAAAATTATTGCCTTATAATATCTCAAAACAGACATGATATCAAAAAGTATTATTGTTGACTTAAACAAAGATGAAAACTGAACGGTTACAATTACAATATTTGGAGTCGTAAAATATGGTATGTACTAAAAGAACAATATTCTCTCGAAGGTATAAATTGTGTTTTGAATTGCCAGAAGAGTGGTAACACCGCATAACACAAAAGGGATCTTAAAGCTTATAACGCTTGGGAAAAGGTTAACATGACTGCACGTGAAAGAACAGTTAGTTCAGTGATTGTTGACCTCATGAAAGTGAGGAATTCCCTATTGCTCATGCTACGTAGGCACATCTGCGATGAATGTATAGAGGTCCGTTTGTGACATGCATTCGACAGTTGACTATAAAATTCGACACTTACAAGAAACGTCATGATCAAAATGTCAAAAAATACCTTAGGATGATGTCAAACTTGATAGCTCAACTCAAGAGAGTTGGTCATGTTCTTTCAGATGAGCAACAAGTTGAGGCAGTGATTTAGCCTCTTACCGATAATTGGGAACATTTGAAGGTTAACTTGACCCATAGTGATAGTATCAAAATATTTTCTAATGTTGCCCTCCATGTTGTACTTGAAGATGAGTGGCTTGGTGCTATTAAAGTTGCTTCTAATGCCTTTATGGCAGAGTCAAGTGGTACAAAATCTTCAGTTTTTAAGCACAAGATGAATTGGGTAAGACAAAGAGATCGGAGAAGAACCCTCTAAGAAAAAAAAGAAGTCAGATTCCATGAAAGGAAAAAGGGTTTTCAAGAAGAGAGACAAGAGCAAAATGAAGTGATACAATTGTCAAGTGCTGGGGAATTTTGCTAGTGAATGTACTGAGCCGAAAAAGGTTGCATTTCTAAATAAACTTTTACTTGTGCTCATGTAAATCAAGAACACAATCAACTCAATAAGGGTGTCTACAATAGTATTCAATGAGAGCTAACATGCAAGTGTCATTATAAGACTACTCTCAACAACATGCTACACTCAATCATGATTAAAAAAAAAGCTTCAAATGATGACTATCCGATTTCAACAAAAGCTCAAGCTCACTTTAGCTTCTTTTCTAATGCAAGATCATGTTTCAATAAATGCATTCAAATTCTCTCACATCAAGAACTATTACATGTCCTCACAAAGCAAATTAACAAAGAAGTAAGAAATCAATGCAACTCTCACTCTCACAAAAGGGAAATACATGCAAGTTTCATCTTATAGGTTTGACCATATTTTACAATCATCACATAATCTAGTTCATACAATATCTCAAGGGTCTTTTACGCTTGTAATGAGGCTGAAGATTAAGGTATGGTCAATTTGACTTGGTGACTTCACTTTTCAAAGTATTGTTGCAATCATCTGCACCTCTTCTCAAGTTCTTTTGATTCTTTCTCATTTGAGAACTCAAACTTTGACTTTTCACTCATTTTATTTTGAATCCCCTGTATTTCACCACTTCTCTTTTTCATTTCTATTTTCAAAATGTTTTTCATCACAATGACTTTCTTCTTTTTTATAAGGAGGGGTTCCTTCTTTTTGTAAAAAACTTGAAACTTGAATCTCATTTCATCTTTCCTTGTCCTTCACTTGGCTTTCATTCCTCCTTTCTTTCCACACCCCAAACTTATGTTTTTGGCCTAAGTTGGATATTCAAACATAACAATACTTCAAAAAGAATTTTGGGTAAGAAAGTGGGGACAATTTGACTCAAAAGGTTTTAACTTGGTTTTATCAACAAATGATTTAGGCTCAAATGGTGCCAAAATGGATGCACAGCCTCATAAAGTAGTCATAAAAGGATATGAAAATTTGGGTTCCCTCTTAGAATTTTTTCCCACGATCACGCCTTACATTTACCATGGTTTATTCAATTAAACTAACAAGGAAAATTATAGGATTTCACACACATTCTTTCAAGTAAGACCTCACAACAAATAGAACTTTGAAATATAATATTTAGCATAACCTAAAAAGATCAAAAGCGCATGTGCGATGTTCATTGCAAGGCTCACATCACAACACAACTAGTCAACAAAAGATTCAAAAAGATCATTCAAAAGTGTAGCCACATCGATTTCATTATTGCGCTACCAACACTATACATTATGCTCATTATGAATACCATTTAATATGTCGATATTGAACACAATTGATCCTCAAATTATTATCAATGAAAACTCAAGCATTTCACGATTTTCAAAATTCATGGACTAGTTACAAAATTGAGAGAAAACAAAAGAGGCAACAAGAGATACACTAAACCAAATGAAAAACTCTAATATAATCAAAAGTAAACTACTACAATCATCCAAAACTGAAACATAACAAAATACAAAGTAAAAAGAGAATATTGTCTCAAAGGCACTCACCAGCCAAAAGAAATGTGTAGTGTCCTCAATGTAAAAATAATAAGAACGAGAGAATGAGTCAAAAGGGTCCTTATCTCCTCCTTATAAATAATCAGCATCAATAGAAACATCATCAACACTCACAGCTGACTCAGGTTGCACTAGAAGTAGGCTCACTATTGGGCATCGTTGGTGGAATAGAGGTTGGTGCATCTTGTAGGGGAGCATCGCTTCATATCATAGAAATATTTTTAGACTAAAACTGGCTTACATCCACATGCAAGGTAGCAAGCTAACCTCTCATGGTTTCAGCACATCGAAACTACCCTCGGCCGTCTCTCGGGCCTCTAATCTCGTAGTGAGGTTGTCCAACCTCAGACTATGGGCCTCAATCAACCCCTCACTCCTAGTCTCTTTTTCCCTCAATGGGGTCAATGCCCTTTGAATCGGCTTATCAATCAGTTTCGACATGTCTTTCTCAATCCTAGCCGCTCTAACATCTGCAAATTGGGAAAGACTGCCTTTTTTGGTAAATTAAAACCTGGGTCAAGGGGGGCGGGTAGTAGGAGTGGGGTAGGAACAACAGCAACAGTAGGACAAGCAGTAGTAGCAGTAAGAAGTTTAGAATATGAAGGCACAACATGGGAGGAAGACATACATGCTTGCTCCACAAAAGGAGCAGGTGTGTTGGCCTCAGAAGTTGGTGTAGTTGGATCCTCTATGGGCATAGTGTCTGGTGGCAGTGGCTTCCTCCGAGCCGCATCATCCCATAAATATTCAGCCTTAATCCTCCTGATGTCACTCGAAGAGACTGGTGTGATCCGCACATCAGACTTCCCTGAAAAAGAACTCCTGCTCTCTCACAAAGCTGGGTAATGAGAACTGGAAAAGAAAGGGAGGTCTGCTCTTTCTTGGCCTTTAGCAACATTTCCTCGACAATAATGGTACCGACATTGATTTTCTCTTTTTTGATGATACTTCCCATTAGCACTGTCGAAGGATCGATTCATTCTAGGATGACATGATGTTGTTGCTTATAAACCCAAACCAATACCAGGCCACAATGTTTAAGTCTTTCTTATCAATTCTCACACCATCAGCCATTCATGGCGGAGAAGCATCACATATCAATGGGTTCAACCACCGCTTCAAAGCGTCTAACTCCTCGGCAATGCGTCATGTTTTATAACGCTCATATGTACCCTTTAAAATCAATTAAAAGAGAGCGGTCATCGTCAATAAAAATACTCAACTAAGAGTTGGGGTCAAATCCCACAGAGAATGGTATATAGTAGAGAATTCTATCAAGACATGTGAATTGTAAAATCATTCATTTGTAGTAGTAAAAACAAGTGGGTGGATGATTCCACCAATTTAATAAAAGGATTTGGGTATCAATTGTCACAATTAAACTAAAATTTCGGAGAATTCAAGAGTTAGAAAGTAATCTAGGGGTGCGGGAATTGGAAATCAATGTCGGATAGGGAAAATTGTGATGATCTGTAGTGGTGAACATTCATGAATATGCTAGTTCATCTTCAATTACGCTAATCTTCTTTCGATCTCATAGCATCTTTGCATATAATCTCTTTTTGATCTTATCTATATATCAATCTTAACAATCCAGTACCTTACTCTACTCTCTATTTCGATGCATAAGTAGGAAAAATAGATTTGACCCATAACTTTTATTCTCAAGCAAGTTACATAAATCTAACCTAAATTGGTAGTATTAGACTAATTATCCACTCCAATCAATCTCTTTTGAGCATTTATAGGAGATCGAAATTAGGAATCAAGTTTACAACCTTAATCCATAAGTTAACCACATGATAATTAGCCCAAACTCATGTATGAATAGCAGAAAAATAGAGTATATCACAATACCCACTACATTAAATCAATACCCAATCCCATAATTGCACCCCTATATCTTAGGGTTTTAGGCACCCATCACAAAAAGCAAAGAAATTACACCTTTCATGAAAGAAGTCACAATTACAAGCAAACTCACTTTGAATTCAACTTTAATTTATCAATTTCAAAAACAAAGTAAAAAAACCCCAAAAACTAGAGAGTGTTCTTCACAAGGTAAAGTTGTTTCTCTCAAGACTAAACAAAATTGTCTAAGAACTCTCCCAAAAAAACTCTTTATTTCTTATTATTTGAGCTATTTATAATTTCCCAAAATTTGGCTCAAAAACTCATCACACTACCCTTTGGGTGATGTTAGTCGGGCTCATCGAGTTCATTCGGTGAAGCAGTGCTCATGCTTCAGCTCGCCTTCTATGTCACAACCCAAGGGTAACCCCTAGACGTAACAAGGCATATAGACCCCGAAAGGCCCCATGTAAGCCACTTAGCATATCATAACATAAGAATATAACAATAAAGAGTAAGACGCATTTCAATTCTAAAATTTTCATACAGGAAAGCGGAATTCTAGACTTGTCTCAATTAGCCATCTATTACAATACTTCAAATGAAATAGGGTCACATCCTTTTACAACAAAATATGAAAGGAAATACAAGAAAAGAACTACAAAGATATCATCCATCCTCAAACCATGAGGACTCACCAATAAGCAAGGAGAGTAGTTGAATCCAAGCTTTTAGCCAAAATAAGATCACCTCAAGAACCGGACCCTACACTTGTGGAAAATGTAGGAAAATATGGGTTAGTACAAAAGTGCACTAAGTATGATAGCCATGCATAAAATCATGAAAACATGCTAAAAGGGCATTTTAGTTGAAAGGCATGCACTTTACCAAGTTTATGTCACGACCCGAGCCTATACTCCGGAAGTGACATGGCGTACAAGACTCCGAAAAGTCTCATACAAGCCTCATAGCATTCATAACATTCGATATAAGGAAAATGGCATGAAATTAAAACCTTCTTTAAAGCCATACTCATTTAAAACATTCGAAAATAGCGGAAGTCTATTGTCTCACATGGCCATCTAAAATAACATCTTGAAAACTAAAGTAGGGACACAACCCTTTACAATCGAAAGACTAACAAATGTCTATTACATGAACGAAAAGAAACATCTAAACACTTGTCCTCGATCTATGAGGACATACCACTTAGCCTTGGAGGAATCTCAATCCAAGCCCTTGAACTAGAGAGTATCAAATTGAGTGCCAATCCCTACACTTTATAAAGGTAAAGAAAATATGGGTTAGCACAATTAAGTACTAAGTATGATAGACATGCAAAAACCATGCTTAAAACAGACACTTTTTTTTGAAAGTCATGATATATGCCATTTTGAAAAAACTTCATGAACATAAGCATAAGAGGCATAATATACACACATAATCAACATACAAGCCATTTATCCACATTAGGACCTAATCAACATACAAACCATTACCTTCACATTAAGCCTTCACCTCAAGTAACCCTCAAGCTAAACTTTGTACAATGTATGGAAAGCGTCCATACCACCATCCACACTAAATTACCACCTTAAGGTCACCAAAAGTGAACTTACCATTCAACCTTTCCACCTTTACACAATACTCATACGAGACATAAACCTTTCATAAGTCATATCAACACATAAGGACCATCATCTAGTCCAACCCTAAGTCATACTTGTGCAATGTGTAAGTAGCATCACATACTACTACTCACACTAAGTAATCCTTTGGAGTTAACCTAGACAAGGAACATTCATACTCAATAAGTCATGACAAGGAAGTAACTCATAATACAATCCAAGTAAAGCATACATCATTTCATTAAGTATATAAGTCAACATTCTTCATTAGCTTCATTAAGAATACCTTCATTCATTAGACATTAAACCAACACTCTCATAAACATCATCATAAGAGCACATTCATTACACTTGACATTATAAAGGAACACACCACAACCCCTCTCAAAGCCTACTTGTGCAATGCATGGATGGCATCCCTTACTACCACCCACACTAAGTAGTGCATTCTTGAGAAGCCATAGTTCATTAACATTCTTTGTGGGGGTAAGCCTTAACCGACATAGACCATATGAGCAATTCATGGAATCCCGGTGTCACCCTCACCGGATAATGGATTCCTACTTGCCTAAGGTAGGACCATTGTTTTTAGCTTAGGTGGATCCACTAGCTAGACCTAAGTGGACACATAGTTTAAGGGATAGGGAGATTGCTACTAGATACCCCGCCTCAACTCATGAATGATCACCCATCTCAAGAGATTGCTACTAGATACCCCACCTCAACTCACGGATGAGCACCCATCTCAAGCCATATCCTCTCGGTGCTTAGCATTATTCCTCACGGAATACTTGACATTCATTATATTAGTTCATTATTATGGGATAAGGGATTGTTACTAGATACTCCGCCTCAACTCATGGATGAGTATCCATCCCAAACCCAACATTCATTCATTGAAAAGCTCATAGATTCAAAGATGAGAATATCCTTTCACCTAAGAATCCCCATATTGTGAGAAAGTCCTTTCACAACATGTTATTATCATTCATTAGAGTACAATTGAGAATAGTCTTTCAATCAACCCATCTTCATTAACATGATCATATAAACTACATTCATTAGTCATTCATGAGTGTGTGTGTATGTGAGAATAAACTTTCACATATAACCTCATCATTCATTGGTGTTAATAGAGAAATAACATTCAATCATAACACAATTACCTTCTAAACATGATCATAATACATTCATTTAGATCACCCACATATACTTCACATCATAATCATACATAGATCTTTCATGAACTTGCCTTCCAAGACTATGAACCAACATCAACCCATAAATCTAAGATACTACAATAGGTAATGAAATTGACATGATTCAATAACTAATTCAATATAAATATAGACAATTCAACCTACTTCCATAATCAATCAATTCCCATGCACAATTCACAACTTAAGAATTTGGGGGAAAACATGGGTTCAAGGAAGAAATCATCTTAATTCATATTTAAATCCACAATTTATTCATAATTCAATGCAATAAAGCCTTTGGAAAACGTTTGGAATCGAATCCATGCCAAGATTGAAAACTAGGGTTTTAGGGGAAACATTGGAGACTTGAAATCAACTTTGAAATTGTCTCCTTGAAAGAAACTAATTCAAGTATGAAGACCACCATACCTTTTATGGAAGAACTCCACGAAAATCCCTTGAAAAAGATGAAGACTTGACCTTGAGAGCTTGAATCCTTCACCTCCAATGGAGGTTTCTAGAGAGAGAACTTTTGAGAAGAGAGGTGGGTTCTAATTTGTGATTTGAAATAATGAAATCTAAAATAGAGTTTAATACTTTAAAAACCCTTAAAATACATTAATAACTCAATAATAACCGTCCCCCAACTTAACTAAAATTAAAATGAATTTACAATGTTGCCCCCACATTGGCCGAACCTGTTGCAGAAAACAATGGCCATCCACGAAACCCCACCCACGGACCGTGGGTGGGTCCATGGGCCGTGCTGGAAAGCCGTGGTTCGTGGCTGCTTCTTGAACTTGGGGGTCTTGACCAATGGAGGTCATCCACGGGGCGTGGATGGACCTACGGGGCGTAGGTCCCCTTCCGTAGGTCACACCATTTTTGAAATTTTGCTCTTTTGGGGCAGCCTTGGGGTTAGGCTTTAGGGTCCTCCTCAAGGACCCCTAGGGTGGTCCTTGGGGATTCGTTCCTTGACGTTTAACCCCTAAACCACTCAACCTAAGCTCGGGACAACATTTTACACCCTCAAACCTCACATCAACTCAAACACACACACGTTAGGCTACCGTTTCACCTATTCATTTTATAGGTCGTTACAGTTTAAGAGTCATTATGAAGATTAGTGTAAGAGAATAATTCATAAGCATATTCAACATATAGGTCATCATAGCATGATGCAAACATACCATAAGTACCCTCAAAGTCTACTTGTGCAATGCATGAGTAAGATCCCATAATCCTACACATACTAAGTAAAGCTTCTTGAGTAGCCATAGTTCATAGTTCATATTCTTGTTCATACTATCATAGTGGGGAATAAGCCTTAACCGACATAGACCATGTGAGTTTACCATGGAATCCGGTGTCTACCCCACACCAAAAAAGGGTTGTCCTACTTGCCTAAGGTAGAACCATACTCTTAGCTTAGGTGGATATACTAGCTAAATACCTATGAGGGCACATAGTTATGGGATAAGGATATTTCTACTAGAAACACGGACCCCACTATGGTATAAGGTTTCCATCTCATGAGATACATACTTTGGGAACCCAGACTCAACTATGGTAAAAGGAACCCACTTGGAAAACTGGACTCAACTAGGGAATAAGCTTTCATCTCATGTTCATATCTACTCGGTGCTAAGCATTAATTCCCCTAGATTACATATTAAATCTTGACTTAAGTTCATATTCATGGAAGAATGTCTTGACACTCAATCCAACATAATTCATATTATAGCTCATAGATTCAATAGGTGAGAATAACCTTTCAACCTTAGAATCATCATATTCTGAGAAAACCTTTCACATCATTCATAATCATACATAAGTGTGTACATGAGGATAACCTTCCAACAACACAACAACTAGATCATAATCATATTCACTTTACTCTCAAAGTGTTCTTAAAACATATACATAAACCTCATTATCATGTATAATTCACATACTTTGCCCTTCAAGGACCATAGACCATATTCCATCAACACATCTAGAATTACTACATTAGACATGGATGATATCATAATTCAAGTAGATAAATTACTACATGCATAATTCTATCATATTCTACTTGCATCAATCAATACCCACACTTTGAGATCCAAATTAGGGAAATAAGGGAATTCATGGATTATTGGTGAATTCAACATAAAACCATATAATATCATCAATATATCCATAATAAAACATAATCCAATCATTAAAAACGAATTTGGAAGAAATCTATGAGATTGAAGTCAAACACCTAACTTTTGGGATTTCTAGCTTTAAAATTGGGGGTTTTGAAGGGGCTCCATGGATGATTCTATCCATGGATGAATATATACCATACCTTGGTGAAGAAATCCAATGAATTTGAGTGGAAATGCTTGTTCTTTCAACCCTAACTTCACCTTCCTTCTTCTTCTTCCTTGAAGTTCTAGAGAGAGTTTTTGGGGAAAGGTTGGTTTTGATTTGGGATTTAGAAATTATGATTTGGATGAGTTAGTTTAGGGGTCTAAAATACTTATATAGGTGTCTAAAAATAGGCTAAAACGAAATCACTTAATACTAATTAAAAATGGAAAATCCCAAAATACCCCTCAACTACTCATCATAACCGTTCACACGTGACCGCCCACAACCACACGACCACGGTCCATGGATGGACCCACATGGCATGCTGGTGAACCGTGGGTGAGTTACTGGAGCTTACCTCAGGGGACCCTGACCCACGACCCCCACCCATGGGGCGTGGACCCCTCTACGGGGCATGGGTCCATTTCTTGGGTCATTGCCTTTTTGGGCAATTTTTCTAGGGTCTCCCTCAAGGACCCCTAGTTGTCCTTAGGGGTTTTTACCTTGATGTTCTAACACGAAAATATTTATTTTAAGTATGAAAACTCTAGGCTGTCTTAAGTCTATCTCTAATGAGTTGCACCTTCTCCATAGCTTCATGAACTGAATTTGGCCCTATCAAGGCTGTTTCACCTACTTCAAACCAACCAACAGGAGATCTACATCTACGCCCATACAATGCCTCATAAGGGGCCATCTGAATGCTGGAATGGTAACTATTATTGTAGGTGAACTCTAAAGAGGAAGGTGATCATCCCAACTCCCCTTGAAATCGATCACACAATCTCTCAACATGTCCTCTAAGGTCTGAATGGTATGCTATGCCTGGCCATTCGTCTGTGGATGAAATGTTGTGCTAAGGTTAACCTGAGTACCAAGACCTTTCTGAAATGACTTCCAGAAATGAGAGGTAAACTGAGGACCTCTATTTGAGATGATAGACAAAGGAACCCCATGTAAACTAACTATCTTATTAATGTAAATCTTGGCGTAGTCCTTCGTTGAATCTGTAGTCTTAACCGCCAAAAAGCGTGCAGACTTAGTAACTTTATCAACAATCACCCAAATAGATTCATGATGTATGCGAGTACGAGGTAAACATGTGATGAAGTCCATGTTGATCACTTCCCACTTCCAAGTAGGAATGTCAATCTCTTGACTCATACCTTCTGGTATCTGATGTTCTACCTTGACTTGCTGGTAATTGGGACACTTAGCCACAAAATCTGCTATATCCTTTTTCATACCATTCCACCAATAGACTTCTCGCAAATCGCGGTACATCTTAGTGGAACCTTGTAATGACCCTCTTGGTCATTTATGTGTCTTGCCTTCTGTGTGTCGTTTAGAGCGTTCCTGTAGCGACCCCAAGTCATTTATGACTTGCTGGGACTGACAGTTCAGTCACCTGGTCGTTCGTTTGGTTATAATATGAGTTTTAGTGTTTTGGAGCTTAGATCAAAAGTTCAAGAAGATGACATCGGAATCCAATTCTGACGATTCCATCAGCTCCGGAAGGGTCATTTTAGGCTAGAAGCATGGTCGGCATGACTCCTGAGGTTTTTCAGTGTCAGTTGGTGCGATTAGGTGTTTTAGCCTTTGAAATTTGGCTTAAGGTTGACTTTGGTCAATATTCTTGGAAATCGCGCTCAGATGAAATTCCGTCAGTGTGGTTAGCTTTTGAATGCCAAGTTTGGTCTAGATAGACCTTTCTTTTGTGTCTAGAGGATTTTGATATTTTTCGGAGCTCTTTTGTAGTTTTTGATTTAAAATGACATTTGGGTGTGGGATCCACTTTTTGTCAAGATGACCTCGTATGGAAAATCTGACTGTGTCATTGAGTCTGGAATATCAAATTTGATATAGTTGCATATCTCGTTTGCATGCACGGGGTTCCGAACGAGTTCGGAGCACCCCGTCGGAGGTTTTAATTTTGGAGAAAAATTGCAGAAAATCTGCTATATAGTGCAGATATACCAGCAACTTTTTCCCAAACTTAAACCCTCATAACTCTCTCATCTCTCAACCGATTTGGGCGATTCAAAAGGCAAAGTTGTGAGATTTTTTGAGGAAAACGCATTGGTGAGCTCGGATAGTGATTTGGGGTCTCCATTTGAGGTAAATTACTCAATTAACCTGACTGCAGAACCCTTTTTCGAGCTGTGGTTTTTGGCATTATTGTTTTGATCATATCTCACTCATTTTAGCTCGGTTTTGGGTGATTCGAAGTTCCACGTGTTGAAAATTATCGTGTCTTCATCGTAGAGTGTTCAATGAGTGCTGGGAACTTTTTGATTCTCGTTAATATCAAGTTTAGACTGCTGCAATGTTTTCTTTTAAGTTGATATAAGTGTGGTTTTCTTGCTTGTTGGGTGTTGATGCGTTTTGATCCCCGAATTGTGTTCCATTTTGGACCACAAGTTTGGGGTGCTGTTTAGGGTGTCTTGATGGAGTCAAATTTGGACAGTTCGGTGCGGGTCCCACGATTCCCGTTTTGACTCCAAAATTGATCCGTCTCCATTTGTTGTGATTTTTGTGTCTAAACGACCGTAATAATGTTGTGACTCTATTTTTGATAGCGGGGCAGCGTTTCGAGAACGTTCGGAAAGGGAAAGCTCCGGAGAAGTGATTTTGGAGCGCGTGTGATCGGCCTACAGGTAGGGTACGGTTTCCCTCTCTTAGATTGAGCTTGAGAGTGTGAATGTATGTTGATTAGTTGGGATTTGGGTTGGTAGTTATTGAATCATGCATAGGTGTTCAGAAATTATGTTTTCGGCCTATTTCGAGAATTATCGGGTAACTGTGAGCATGCTTTGTGTTACTAATTGACCCTCCTCGCTATGTGGAGTGCTTGCATGCTTAATTACTGTTTATTTGAAGCATGTTGGGCCTTAGTTTAGGTTTGACTAGGGCTGCCTTAGAAATACATGATTCGGATCTTATAGGCCTTAGTTTTGCCCCGACGTTGCTCGGCCGGCTTAGATCCCTGTAGACTGGTGTAGCAGACTTGAGTCTGATAGTTTGGTTCTTAGATAGCGATACGCTTTCTCCGATAATAGTTATCATTATTTCTCCGATGTTACGGCTTCACGAGTTACGTCGGCGACACTAGTTCTGCTTCGCGATTTGAATTTGATTTTGGATTCGGTTCCAAGGACTTACATTGATTTGGCAAGGTGTGGACGGCGATCCACGGAAATTTATGAGGATAGATCGATTGGTACTCTTTCAGCAGCTACAGTTGCACCTTTATATAGAGCATCCGGTTAAATTTCCGGCCTCTATTGCCTAGATACTTATATAGAGCATCCGGTTAGAGTTCCGGCCTCAGATACTTGATACTTGTGATTGGTTACTTGGGTACTTCTGGTGAGCATCCGGTTCGAGGTCCGGCCTCCGTACTGTCAGATTTTACTAATTGGGGTTGAGGTTCTGGTTCGTGTTCTCCGTTCTTGGGTTCTCATATGCAATTATATTTAGTTATAGTTATTCTGTGTACTCGTCGGGCTTATGGGGGTCCGTTCGGGTTTTTATTTAACCTGCGCACGAGTGTACCTTCTGGGCTTATAGGGGTCTAGTTAGGTGTAGTTAGCTTATAGATTACTTTAGTTAGTTCTTTCTACACTCGTGTGCATTCCATTATTAGTTAGACTTTCGTTCTTGACTTCGGTTTG
>JAJOOO010017837.1:0-25643 GCA_029582685.1 Solanum piurae
TGGTGCCACTCTCGGTCTGGTTCGCGACATTTCTATAATTAGTGATCAAAATAAATTTCTAAAAAACCCAATTTCCTTTTTGAAGAGTCACAAAAAGCATTATTTCATGTGTGGCCCAACAAACTCAATTTTTTTTCTTCTTTTGCTTGGAATCAATTTGTATTTATTTGATTATAATAATAGTGTAAAAAAAAAATTCAAACCCTTCTTACTTTAAAATTTTAACTCTCCCTCAAAAATTTAAACAATATATACCCTCTCCCTCATTGTATGTAATTAAGTTAATTAAAATAATTAAAGTTAGAGTTAATACAAGAAAAATCTAATAATTTTATATAGGTTGTTCATACTAGACTCAAATTTATTACGACTCAACCAAATTATGACTCAAATAAGCACAATAATAAACACAACAACCAAACTTAACTCATAGCGCAACCCCTGTTATCATACGTACCTGACTAGTTTAGATATGAACAAAACATTAATAAAGATCATTTTGGTATTTATCTCCTGTCCCTCCCAGTGAATTAGGGAATGGCCATATGGATGGATAATTTAGCAATTAGGGAATGGCCATATGGATGGATAATTTAGCCAAATTAATTAAGGCGTAGCTAAAATTGAATTTAATTAGCGAATTCAGCTAAAACTTAAATAAGATTAACTAATATTAATTAATTAACGAGCTTCATAATCTTAACAAAATAAAATAATTAACTCAAAAATATAAATTATTGATTAACTAAACTAATTAACAAATATTTTAATTAAAATAAAATCTTTTTTGAGACAATTGTTGAATATTCATAAATTATATACATAATTATATAAAAATGTATATATTATTTAAAAATGACAAAAAATATTTAAAAATAACTTGAAAAATATTTTGAATTTTATAAAGCTAATTGTGTCAAATCGTTTGAAATAAAAGAAGCTCGATGATTAATCTATATTATGGAGGCTCAAAATTGGGTGTCAACAACGAGTCCAGGGTGTAGGCTCGGGGCGTGACAGTCGGTATGGAGGAATCTATATCCGAAGAGACGTTTGAATGGATAATAAATTAGCCTTTCCCACTATTAATACTTTGATCCCAAAAAAAGTCTATGTTGTTACTTTATTGCGTCAAAAATATACTTTTTCTTATAAATATAATATATTTTTATTTTTCTGATAATATGTCACGACCCAAAAATGGACGTGATGACACTCGTCTTATCCCACCAAGACAAGTCAGCCTAAAACTCAACCATTACAATAAAATGCGGAAATTTCATAATCAACTCAAAAATATACATAAAATCTGGTTGTCACGTGTACAAGTCTCTAAAGTATTACAATTGATTCAAAAGAAAAACACAAGTCTCAAATGACCTTGTTTCTACAATAGAACAAGATCATAAATAGGAGTAAGAAGGTCCGCTGAAATGACAAGCATCTACCTCACAAACCTCCACAAGAAGCCTTGAAAAAGAAGAGAATGACAAGTACCACAAAAATCCAGGCTCGTAACCTACAAAAATTTGTAGAAGCAAGGGGTGAGTACCAAACCACACGGTACTCAGCAAGTAAACCTCTAAACACGAGCTAAGGGGATAGAATACGAGTATTCCTTACACCCCAACCGAACCTTCACAACTACCATCTGTATAAAATCAGCCCAACCTAACAGTTCACAATTTACAAGCACATATCTCAACAACAACATTTTAACAATCATATATTCTCAACAACAAGCTCAATACTCATCAATTACAACCTCCACAACTACAACCTGCTTAAAACCAGCCCAACATAACAGTTCACAGTTTACAAAGCACATAGCTCAACACAACACTCTAATAATTTCATATCATCAACAACAACAACAGTTTCATATACTCAACAACAACACTCTAACAATTGCATATCTTCAACAACAAGCTCAATATTCATCAGTCACAAGTTCCAAGGAAAGGCACTCACAAGATCAGCAACACACAAGATTAAGTTCACCAATAATAAAGAAGTGCAATGCAATGAAATGCAATGTCAAGTATAGTGATGCATGTCTGACCTAATGATACACACCCGCTGTCTCTCAGTCCGGGACCTATGGAGGACATATTTGTCCATGCATCCATAGCGGCGCGCGATACGACCCTCGATAATAGTAACCATCGCGGCACGCGATACGTCCCTCGAAATATAGTATCCATCGCGGCGCGCGATACGTCCCTCAAAATGGTACATCCTCTTTAATTTCTTATTCTTTCTCAATTCACATAACACTTGTCACAACCATGTCTCGGAACAATGCAAATGACATGTTCACACAAATAATAAGGAGATGACTATTTTCATAACATTGCACAATTCACAACAACACAATCATGATACAACATCAACAATGATTCAACAAGCCTTTCAAACCATTCTCAACACATCACACACAAACAATTAATCACATTGCCTTTTATTACCCATTTTTCATCATTAGAATTAATCAATGTGGAAAAGTCAACCCACCACCAAGTCTCATTACCCCCAAACACATATCACAAGGAAATACACAAATTCCATACACTTAACAAGGGTTTAGAAATCCACTTGCCTCAAATAGTCGAACAATCACTCCGAGACTTGAGTCTTCCCTTTCGTTGAACTTCCAACTCAAAGCAATCTATTCACATTAATAATCACAATAAGATTTCGAAACTAACCACACTCAAATTACTATAGGTATAGCCTAGACTCAAAAATTCACTCAATTTATAATCAAGTTTCTAATCTTGGTGCCAATTAACATGTCAACTCTCATGTTTTCCGAATTTCAAGCCTAGGATTAAGTCATAATTTCTCCAAACACTACAACCCTAATAGATTTCATATAATATAATACACTTAATATTTTAATTAAGTATCTCAATATATCATAACTTAAATAATTATGTGATAACAAAATCAGAATTAATAAATATGAGAACCACTGGATACGAAACCAGTGATGAAATCGCATAAGCCAAGGAACCCAACTCCTCGCCTGTCACTTCCACACGAGACAGAACCCAATTTCAACTATATGTAGCCAATAATCAGTCAAACATTATTTTCTCATTAGCCCTCAATAAGTGACCTTGATTTTCCAATTCAAATCATAGTTTGCAGTCATTAATGCACTGTAAAAGACTAAGTTGTTCACCATTATAATAATAACAATAATATACTCCATTCCATACACACAATTGCATATATTTGGCGTGGTTACATATTACCTGGACATGAAGTATTCTCCCGTCGGCAGCAGCTTTACGCAGGTAAGTCTGACTCCTTTTCTTTTCTTAAATTATGAACAAAAAAATTCTCAACCCTAATAATTTATTTTCCTATATGGGTCAAGTGCTATATAGTATTAACCAAACTATAAACTTAACCCATTCAGCATTAATTAAAATTAGGTATTTAATAATTAACTATCAATTAATTAACTCTAGTCAAACGAATATTCAAAATTTCCGAAAATAACCTTCTGGGTCATTACATAATATTATTATTCTTAAAGAACCCCTTTTTGTTTCTTTTCTTTTGAAATTCTTTTACTTAAAAAAAAGTCGTAAGTAATATTTTTCTTAATCTCATTTTATAATTTAAATAGAATAACTTCATGTACTTTTTAAATAATATTATAGTAACTTCATCTTTAATTTTATTTAGATAATAATAAAAAAAAAAAATTCTAATAAAATAAAAAACATTTTTATTTCTTAATATTTTTGAAATTGATTAAGCAAATATTTTACTTGTAGCTATAGTAATGATGGAAATATCATTATCTTCCATGGAGTCGATAAAAAGTAAAGTATGGAATAGGATTGGTGATTACTATTCAAATGATTGTTTAGTTTGTTACATAGTGCATGATATATTTACAAATATAAGTAATGATGATCTCATTGACCGTTTTCAAAATATCTAAACTCGTTGAGAATAATTATAAATGAAAAATATATATTTATAATATTAGTAAATTATTCTTAAAAAATTATGTTATGTGGACTTTGCGTAGACAATCACTACAACAAATATGATATATAGCTACGAAATTACTAGCTACGACATTAAATTCGTCACTAATTATTCGCTTTAAGTGACAAAATTTACTTTTCGTGCTTAAATATATGAGACACATACTTTTAGTGACGAAACATAAAAATCCATAGAAAAGTTTTGTCCACTAAAGTTTCCCACCAAAAAGTTAATTGGCGCAATTTGTTAAGGAGTGTTAGTCACGAATTTAAAGTTATCAGTGACACATTATTTCGTCACTAATAATGTATCTAATTCATGACAAATTATTTTTTAGACACAAAAAGATTTCATCTAAAAAAATATGTTGTTACAATATCGACAAATTAGAATTTGTAGTTAAATATTATAAGTTTTAGCTATAAAAATCTAGATTTAATTATGACATTTATTTTCGTCACTAATAATATAAATAATTGGTGACAAAGATTTTATTGTCTCTAATCAATCTGTGATTTAGTGACAGCAAAAAACTTATCACAAAATATGTAAGGTGTTAAATAGCGACAACTTAAAATTTGTAGTGAATAATTCAACTATTTGCTACAAAAAAACGTTCATAGTTAAATACAATTTATTGGCTACAATTGTTCATAATTACAAGTGACAACTTACCAAAAGAACAACACAAGTGTTTCATAAGAAATAGACAGAGTCCATTCCTTAAATGACGAGGGAAAATATTAAAACCAACGAATTCGGTCGATTTTGTAAAAATAAAAAAGTTCAATTAATCAATTTTCTTAAATTATGCAATTATAAAATGCATCATTTGAAAAATATCGTGAGTGGGCACGGTTCTACCACTATATTGCTAATATTTGTTGGTTTAACACTTTTATTTTTTATTTGATACACTTTCATCGATAAAGACGAAAGAAAAAATAATTTCTCAAGTCTTGGTGCTAATTTTTGAGCGTGACTATTGATTTGTGATTGGTAAACTGCATAGACTAAGTCGATCTATGTTCTTCTGCCTAAAAATATGTACATATTTAATAGTAATTCCACATACGTACGTAGAGCAACTATACAGAGATAACATCGACTTAGAAACTTAGACTTTCCAAAGCTGCGAAATATTTCATTAATTTCTATTAACTTTTTCCATCAGTGTGAAAATTGAAATAAACTAAAAAATGAAAGCACAAATGAAAGAAATGAACCAAGTAGAATATCAAATATATTATGATGAAGTACTATAGTTATGGGTATCGATGTTTTTTAAAAAATAATTGATTTACTGATTGAATTTAACCGATTATTCAAAAAAATTTAAAAATTCAAAAGTTTAATTTTATATCAATTTATAATTGTACTGAATAATTTATAAAATTTATAAAAAAAATATAAATAAAATGACAGAATCGTACTGAATATATTTAAAGATATTTCTAATATTATACAGTTTAATTAAAATAATATCTACATTTGAATGAATTGTGGGTGGTAAATTTCATGCATTTGTATATGTGTATAAATAATCATATAATATATTATTTCTACAGAAGTTAAATCTGAAAGAAGAGAATGAAGTTTTAAAAAAAAATTGAGAGTCAAGAGAAGTTGATCGGATGGTAAGCACTCCTTACTTCCAACCTTAAGGTTGTGAGTTCGAGTCCCCAATAAAGCATATTGTGGGAGCCCCTCCTGGGGAGGGGTTAAAAAAATTGAGATGGGAGATAATAGGAACATTAACCTTTTTTATAATAATAAATTTATCCCTAATTAATACATTTAAGAACAAAATAATATTTTTATAGAAAATATAGTCATTAGTGACGAAATTAGATTTTGTTCAACTACGAAATACATATAACTTTAGAGACAATTGATGTCGTCACTGATTGAAGTAAAATAATTAGCGACGATATAATTTTGTCGGTAGTAATAACTTTTTTAGTGACAAAGCATACTATTAACTACAAAAAAAATATACTTTTTACGACAAATAAATTTGTCACAAATGTTTAAGCATTCGGGGACGATTTTTATTTTTGTAGTTAAATAATACTTTTAGAGACGAAGTATTAAATTGTATTTGTATACTTTTAGCGACACACATTTAATGACGACTGAATGACGAATTTTTTTTCGTCTCACAAGATTTTTCGTGATGAAATATGATTTATAAATGACGAAATAATTTGTCCCTGATAATCGAATTTGTTGTAGTGAATGTTGATTTAGTGATCTAATAAATGAAAAATAAAGCACGCTGCTATATTTGAGCACCCAAAGACACCTAAAATTTCTTGTTAGACAAAATTAAATCACGTATTCTTATACATTATTGAAAAAAAAACCTATGTAAAAAAGTCTTAAACACCATTGATAGCCATAGAGAAATTGAATTGTATACTTGTTGAGGAAAATGAATTAGTTAGCTTGTACATCCACTACAAAGTATATATCCTACTCTATAAAGCTGACAATTAACAATTGATATTTTCTAATTAACTACACGTGTATATCCATATCCCTAACAACTTCTACAATAATATCTAGCTAAGGTAATGTCCACTCTGCCCTCAACATTTGCTTCAACTTATTCCTATTTATCATTCCCACTTAGAGCTATCAAAATGGGCTTGGCCCGCTAGGTCGGCCCAACCCAACCCTTAAATTAAATGGGGTTGGACTCAATTTTTTCAGCCCATTTAGGAACGAGGCTTTTTAGCCCAGCCTCATTTGGCCAGCTGGCCTCGTAGGCCCAACCCGCAAGCCTCAGAGGCCAACCCGCGGGCTGTGAATTTTTAAAATATTTATTATATATATTTTAAGTAGTGTTTTATTTGTTAAGATTTTGTTAATAAATATTTTTAAAATATCAATATAAAATCAAGACTATATTTTTTACATATCTTTTACATTTTAGGGTCATTAGCCCACTAAATTTTATTATTAGCCCAAGTTCATTACTCCATTATAACTATGAATCTTTGACTTCTTTTCCTTTTGTTTTTATGCCTAATTTTTCACTTGTCCTTTATTGTCTTGTTTATGAAAATAATGATCATGTAATATTTTTTTGCTCGGATGAATCTTATGAATGTTGTATCTTGGCTATTATGTATTTGTTTTGTAAATATTCACTGAAGTATGTGTAATTCATGAATGAATTTATGTATGTATTGAAGTCGTGTTCATCAGACATCAACGTTCGTATCCTTTCTAAGAGGAAAATGTTATCCATTTTTTGGTTGAAGGGTCAACCCGTCCCAACCCGTGGCCTGCTTAGGGCTGGGTTGGGCTGCTATTTTATCGGCCCTTAATTAAAAGGGTCAGCTCGTCCCAACCCATTTAACTCTCTAGCCCATTAGGGTTGGGTTGGGTTGGGTTAGGCCAGCCCATTTTGACAGCTCTATTCCCACTTAAGCAAGGGCGGAGCTACAACCCAGTAAGGGTGGTCAGCCAAACACCCTTCGCCGAAAAATTAGACGATGTATATATATAGGTAAAATATTCTTTATTATTCGAGTATATAGATAAATGAACACGCTTGTACACAACGAATGGTGTTGGTCCAGTGGTAAGCTTGCTCGCTTGAGTGTTTGACGTCTCGAGTTTGATTCCCCTTTAGTGCACAATTTTTTCCTTTCTTAAAAAAGGAAAGAAACAAAAATAGTTGCTTCTATCTTTCTATTTCTAGCCTTGAATTAATAGTACTAAGAAATTACATCTTTCTATTTCTAGCCTTGAATTAATAGTAATAGTTGCATCTATCTTTCTATTTCTAGCCTTGAATTAATAGTACTAAGAGATTACATCTTTCTATTTCTAGCCTTGAATTAATAGTAGTAAGAAGTTACATTTAAAGATATACTTAAAGGTTACTTTCCACTATTATTCTATTGATTATTTTTAAAAATAGTTAAGAATCTCAATTAAAAAAGGAAAATTTCAAAGATCTCCCTCCAGGTTTTGCTCTATTACGCTAACTTCCCTTGTGATTTACGATATTACATTTACCTCCCTTATTTTGATTTTCTTGTGACCATTCTTTAAATTTATTTAAAATAAATATAGATAAAATAGAATATGACTAAATTACCTTGAACTACAAAAATTTCACGAAAAAAGTCTCAACAATTCATTTGATATGAACCAAAGGCAGTGTATTCAACTAGCACCTAAAATTGTTTCTCTTAATTTTTCTCCGTTAGTTTTGATTTATACCATTGATAGTTTTATAATTTAAGTTTTCGTATGATTTAGTTAAATGATATCTAATTTATATTTATATTTGGATGCACCCACTCATTACTAAAAAACATATTTTGTGCACCCACTTTGCTAAAAAAAAAAATCCACGCTTTTAAAGTTTGAACACCTTTGACGAAATATATGACTCCGCCGCTGCACTAAAGCCTACCAGAAAGACCATTTTTTAGCGATAATAAATATACACATTAACCAAAAGTGAGGGCAACCATCTTTTAAAAAAAATCCATATTTCTCGAGGGGTTTTAACCTCCAGATTACCCAAGTCTTTGGTTCAATTTTACAGGATCACAATTCAAACAAGTGTTTTTCTTGGAATCAATCTTTCTTGTTGATTTGCAAGAGTTGGTGTTTTTTTTTTTTTATAATTATAGTTAGATAATATTTAAGAAAATTAAATTTAGATTAGTAATTAAACAAGTGGATAGGTGTCGATCATTGAAGGGTGCACTGGGGAAATGGAGGGGATCTTCACGGGAGGAAAGCCAAGTCCAAGCTAAGCCTATAAAAGAAATATTTAATGCTAAAGTATTGTAAAAAACAAGTGGGGAGGGGAGGGGTTAAAAATTACATATCTACACTATATGCAATAGTGTAAAAAATTAATCTTTCTTGTTGATTTGCAGGAGTTAGTCATGTTTTTAATTATAGTTAGACTAATATTTAAGGAAATTAAATTTAAACCATTAATAATTGAACAAGTGGATAGGTATTACTAGCTAGGGAGAGTTGGCAAAATAGCAACTCTCAAGACTTAATTGGACATTATGTAAAAATTTGTGGTATATCCACTAATTATGACATCACCCATGTGACCTATTTGGGACATACAAAATCAACTTCTAAGTTTTAATATATACACTTTGGTCCCCCTTCTTTTCCAACAAATATGAAATAATATGTGTATTTTTATTTATAAAATTATATTTGAAATCCCACTTGGAATAGGTTCTGGTCATAAGACTCAAAAGTTTATCTTTCTTGTTGATTTACAGGAGTTAGTGTTTTTTAATTATAGTTAGACGGGGGGTTAAATCTTGTTTTTTAACAAAAGCCATCACCAATAGGTTGTGAGCCTATGAGTGTGGGGGGTTTGGCTAGACCCCTACCATGTAAAATATAAGCAGAAATACTTACAAAAGATTAGAGGGGGGCATGGACCTTGCCTCTAACGAGCAAAAAAAATGGATCAATCAATTTAAAGGAAAGGAAGTAGCCTATACAAGTTCCTTTCCGGGAGTATAACAATTAATTAGCTAACAAAAAAAAAAAACATTTCTCAAGTCTTCTTCTAATCGTAGGGAGTTGTCATTTATCGAGTTGAAATAATCTCTTTGCCTCTCTTGGGAGTTCTTGAAAAGAGTGATAGAAGGTACTATTTCCACTTGAAGAGGCATTTTTAGCCAAGAAATCCGCCACATGATTGGCTTCTCTAAAACAGTGAGAAAAATGGTGATTTGTGTATGTCAAGAGGTTGGTAATTCTGTCCACAATGTGCTTACTCATCATATTGTTGGTCGATTTGTTGCTCAACATATTTGCAATAACAAGAGAGTCCAATTCAATTTGCAGGTTGTTACAAACATGGTCGATGCACCATTTAATACCATAGTCAACAGCTAATATCTCAGCATGATTGTTGTTGTTGCATAGTCATAGTACAGGAATGGAGAAGGCTATAATAATGTCACCATTATTGTGTCTTACTATCCCACCTATTCCTGCTCTCTTTTCCTTGCTGAAAAAGTTGTCATCCGTAATAATTTTCACCATTCCCTTCTGAGGTCTAATCCAGCAAATAGAGCTACATCTAATAGATGGCCTGATTCTCTCGATCTTCTCACAAATTCTATTCCAGCTTTCCTTCGTGTCGATGGAAGGAAGGTATCATGAAGCACAACTTTAATATTCCATATACATTGAGTAACCATTTTATAATGATGAAACTTTTTGTTATTCCCATATATACAACCAGTCCTGGCTTTCCAAATCTCCCAAAATATTAATATCGAGGTGGTATTTATTTTTGGAAACAAAGATTTTCCCAAGAACTCCAGTGGTATTTATTTTTACCATTAACAACACCCCAGAAGAAATTAGTCAGATGTTTTTCATTAAGCTCCAAAGTACCTTTAGGGGGATTAACAGCAGAAAGAATATAAATAGGCAAAGATTGAATAATACTTTTAATTAATACTAGCCTACCTCCACAAGAGAACATATTACCTTTCCAAGCATTTAATCTTTCAATCACCTTAGTAACCATACCATCAAAGTAAAAAATTCTCTTCTTACCGGTGTATATGGGGAAACTAAGGTAAGTAAAATGAAACTTACTTTCCAGAAAACTTGTACAAGATTTGATCCTATTGATTTTAGGCGGAATGACCTGAAAGACCCTTGTACTTGACTTCGTTTGTCAGTTGAACCATCATACTCATCACTTTTCCAACTAGACCCTTAAACCCATCAGAATACAACATTTTAAGCCCTTTTCTCCTCCGGTCAGTGTGCGTGTAATGGGCGTGATTACACGTGGAATTCCACATCATTTTTTAGTGCCACATGCAAAATTAAGTGCTGAAAATAAAAATCAAATAGATCAATTTTTTAATTTCTCAAACTTTTCAAATAGTCATCTTCTTCATATTTGGTCACAAATTGAGCACTAGATTCATACCCATTATATCAAATTCTTCTTGATTTAACTTGTAAATTCTTCACCAACACAAACTCAATTAACCCCAATAAAAAATTTAATTAATTTTACAAATTCACAAGACCCATTTATTATTTTTTAATCTTTTTCAAGCTTATCAATGGAGTGTTAAAATTTTCAATAGTTACAATCATCCTTCACATTATCCGCATCTCCTCATTGAAACCATCTAATAAAAAAATGATACTAATATTTTTCAAACCTAAAAAACGAAATTTTTAAAAGAAGTTGAGGCTATTGTTTTGTATAAAAAAAAAAAAAAAAGAGGTGGAGAAGAGTAAATGTGGGGCTGGAGAAAGAAGAAAGTTGAGGGCTGTAGTGAGGGGTAGAGGAGAGAGGGCTGGTGGAGAAGAAGAAAGGGTGGGAGTGGGTGAAGGAGGGTTGAAGAAGATGAATCTTATTTAATTTTTAAGTTTGTTAAATTATTTTTTTTAAAAGTAAAATATTATTTTAACTCGCTTTCAAGCGCATGTAATCACGCATATTTCCAACTCACCAATATTAATGTCACATAAGCTCAGTCAATGGTCAGAGGAGTTTAAAATATTGTGTTTTGATGAGTTTAAGGGTTTGGTTGACAAAGTGATGAGTAGGAGGGTCCAATTGACAAACGGAGCCAAGTACAGAGATCTTCCAGGTCATTCCGCCTTGATTTTATATGCACAAGTTTTAGGGCTAGTGAGAAAGAAGTTTTTATCCTTGTTCACTTTTTGTCCAGAAATCTTTTCATATTTTTTTATATGCTCCATGATCAACTTAACAGAATTAGTATTGGCGCTACTAAAAATAACAATATCATCAACATAAGCAAGATGCGTAATTTGTGGACCATTTTTCTGCACAGAGAAAGGGATGAAATTGTCATGATGAATTAAATTGTTCAAAGATCTAGAGAGTACTTCAGCAACAATGATGACAAGGGACGAGTAAATAGGATCACCTTGTTTGAGCCCCCAAGTGGAAGTGAAAAAACCATGTCTAGTACCATTTATAATAATGGAATACCAAACATTAGAGATGTTCCTCCAAACCAAATCAAATCAGTTTATTCATTATTAAAGCCAATTTTTTTTAAAACCTTGATTAGAAAAACCAAGAGAGCCTATTATAAGCTTTAGTCATATCTAATTTTAAAAGCACATTACCACCTATATTCTCTTTTGCAATTTCATGAATAATCTCTTGAGTGAGCATAACATTATCAATAATAAGCCTGATCTTAGGCGTATTTATATGCCTAAGTTGTCGATATTTGCCCTTGTTTTGATTGAACTGAAGAATAATTCTAAGACTATTAGCTTGATGTTGTTTAACTTGCTATGATTATGCACTAAAACATATGATTAGATATTTCAGGAACTCTTACGGGAAATGGAGTTGATGAGAAAAAAGAAGGAGAAAAGGAAGCGTGAAAAAACGGCTAAGAAAGAAATCACCAGTGGTTGGCGCACTGGTTGGAGCGGTGCGCCACTGGTGAAACTTCAGAGAGGCTCGATTGGCGTACTTCTGGGCGCGACGCGCCAGGAGCCCAACTTCAGGCACTGCTTCCTGGCTCGATGGGAGGTGCGGCGCCCCAGCTGTGTCCCGACTTTTCCAGCAAAAACTTATAAAAATTGGTCTCCTAGTTAAAGTAGAATTCAACTTTATTTTTCCCTACTCTTATAAATAGATCCCTAGGGCTAAGATTTAAGGCGTTCGACATTATTGTGGTGTACAAGAGAAAGTTCCATCATTTGTAATAGGTTTCACTTTTCTAACTCTTCTTATTTCTGGAAATCGCATGAACAATTGTATTTTGTGGTTTTCGAATATTATGAGTGGCTAAACGCCCTAGTTCTGGAGTTGTAGCTACGGATTAAATATTGATTATTTAAGGTTCTTGAATTAATTCTTGGTTGTCAATATAAGTCACTTCTATATTCGTGCTTTAATTTAGTATCTTATGATTGCACACCATAAGATAAATCTATTGTCTATTCTTAAAATCGAGAGAGGAGAAGGTAGATAGACCATCGAATATAGAAATCTCGATCATCCATTGTGAGTTGACATGTGTTCAGGAGTGACGCTCGAACGAACAATTTGCTTGGTTACGAAACAGGATGAAATATAAATGCTCGTCAATTAGGCATGCTATCCAAGCTCAATGATGTAGTTACACAGCTAACTGGAGTAGGCTGTAAACCAGTAACTTGACAACTGAAATTAGTTCTAGGCCAAGAATATGATACATGAGATCCATTGCATGCCGCAGCCCTGCAATTGTCTTTTACTTGCTTGAAACATCATCTTAAAGTCGTTCGCAATTGGTTACTTTTAATTTACTTTATAATTAGGAATATTAGTTAACAATCATCACCATCTCTTTAAATGGTTACTTTTGTTTAGTTGTAGATTTAAGTATTAAATATAAGTCGATCACAAGTCCATTGGGAACGATAACTCGTTTCTTTACAAAACTATATAACTTGAGCGACCACATACACTTGCTTGTATATTGGGGAGCAACAAGTCTTTGCAGGACTGGGCCAGCTTTTCAGGAGCCTCTAGATGATTATGACGCCACTGCAGTAGAGGCGATGGATGATGATGAGGATGATGATGGTATGAATGATTATGCTAACACCTTAATGGTATTTGATGAGGGTCGTGCTCGACGATGAGGTCTAGAGGCCTGAGGGATTATTCCTATATTTATACTTTATTTTATTTGTGCACTGGGGACAATGCTAATCTTTAAGTGTGGAGTGGGAGATATATCTCTTGTGTATATAAGTTTTTACTGATTTATCGAGTCTTAAATTTTTTTCTTTGTTAGGATTAAATTATTTTTTTGGGTTCTTCAACGTTTGTTTTTGGTACTTTTACTGAGGATAGTCCCTTTGAACCGACTAGGACTAGTTTTACTATTTATAGAGTCTTAGAGTCATCGTAGGAGTGATGGTTCCCGATGATGGATGTATGACGACCATCTTAAGGGAAAATTAGTCACGTAGGGGAGTAGAATTGAGAAACCAACCTTGGTATTTTGAAACTATGTCCAAAAAAGTTAGCCAGACGTCAGGAGTAGTTACAATTGGAAAATACAAAACGAATGATAACCTTGAAACAAGCATGGGTTCTTTGTTTTGACTCTGAATGAATCCAAATGGGCTTAATTGTGTATCAATGTCGTAATGCAAGTTGTGTGAGCATGCTAGTATGATATGTCCTTATGTGTGTTGTGATGCCATGTGTGGTGAGTTATTGTTGGTTCTTACTTCAATTGACATCTAGAACTTGCCTTGTGTGTGTTAAATGAGTAGCTTGTGTGACTTAGGGAATATGATTGAGGCGTTTCTTTAAAAAAGCCAATTCTTGACTCTAATTGTATGCCTACCAATGAATTACCCCTAGTAAAGTCCCATTGAGACGACTTTAGCCTTGTTTATTTGTTAAGCCACATGAATAAGCCGAAACCCTTTTAATTGATACCAAAATCTTTGATCCCAATGAAATCCTTAATGCACTATGTTAAGAAGAAAGATTGAAAAAGTTGGTTGATGTGAAAACGGGTGGAAATGCTAAATTGTGTGGAAAATAAAAGGATAAGAAAAACTTTGTTTTGGCCCTGGTCCTTAGTGACAATGTGCACCTCAACTCAATTGAGGGTGACTATTTCAGAAGTATGCTTAAAACATTGGCCTTGGTCCTACCAAGGATATTGTGTACCTCACTCGGACCTTAAAGGCTTGAGTTGAGGGTAGCTAGTGCAAAGGCATATATATATATATATAAGAAAATAAAGGGCAAAGATGGAGCAACAAAAGAGGGAAAGTATTCATAAAGTATGTACTAAGAAGAAAGAAAAGCTAAGTAAGATGTTTGTTTCCAAAACAATGACATGTGCATTAGGGAGGTGTAGTCACTAAAATGAGTCCTAAATATTCCTTTCATTACCCTATGCCGACATTACAATCAAATAGAAGTCCTTTTGATTCCTTGAGAAATATAATGTGAAAGTGAGAATACACTATGGGCAAGCTTATGGCATGTTAAGAGAAGTAAGAACTTCATTTGTGAGAGTGAGTACAAAGTTTTGAAAAATAGGCCTTGTTTATAATATGATTGCTTAAGTGAAAGGCTATACTAAACACAAATAAGTGAGGTCATTCATGGCATATGTTTGGATTGTCTAATTGGTGTGTTTGTATGAGTTTGCGTTAGCCCAGAAGAATAATAAAGGAGTCATTCTTTGAGCATATGTGTTGTAACTTGGTGGAAAAAGTTTGAAATGTTCATCCATTGTGAACTACAAATCATGATTAAATATGTTTGGTTAATTTTAAGGTGGGTTGATAAACCCAAGGGTTATGAAAAAGAGTTGATAGTCTAAAGATTGTTTGAGGACAAACAAAGGTTTAAGTGTGGGGTGGTGATCTTAGGCATATTTATATGCCTAAGATGCCTATATTTGCCCATGTTTTGATTGAACTAAAGAATAATTCTAAGACTATTAGCTTGATGTTGTTTAACTTGCTATGATTATGCACTAAAACATATGATTAGATATTTCAGGAACTCTTACAGAAATGGAGTTGATGAGAAGAAATAAGGAGAAAAAGAAGTGTGAAAAAACGGCTAAGGAAGAAATTTCGCAATTGGTTACTTTTAATTTACTGCATAATTAGGAATATTAATTAACAATCATCACCATCTCTTTAAACGATTACTTTTGTTTAGTTGTAGATTTAAGTATTAAATATAAGTCGATCACAAGTCCCTTGGGAACGATAACTCATTTCTTTACGAAACTATATTACTTGAGCGACCACGCACGCTTGTGTGTATATTGAGGAGCAACAAAGCCTACCAGAAACAAATCCACTTTGATTTTCAGAAATCAATTTTCCAAGTAACGCATTGATTCTATTAGCTAAAGTTTTAGAAATGATCTTGTTAGTAAAATTGCTTAAGCTAATAGTTTTAAACTCAGCAAAATTAGTAGGAGACTCAATTTTTGGAATCAAGGTCAAACAGGAATGAGAATAGAATTTAGTGAGATTTTTGCCCTTGAAAAATGCAATAACATCAATGCAGATAATAAACCAATAAGATTGAAAAAACATACCATTATATCCATTTGGACCTGCAGAGCTTTCTGTACTCATACTTAAGACAACTTTTGTAACACCCCACAACTAGAAAGAGCTAGAATTAGAAAGATTCATTTCTGGAAAGAATGAAAAATCTGGAAAATTGGTTAAGTTATGTTAAGTTTGAGTTTTTGGTCAACTTCAAACGACCATAACTCCTAGCTCAGGATGAGTTAGGTGTGTTTCCAGATACCGTAGGAAACATATTTGAATTATCTTTCCAACGCTGTGGAGTTTGCGTGATTTTGAGTATGTATGAGTGAGATATGCTTATTTGAAGTTGGGTTGTTTAGATAAGGAAAGTCTAATCCGGATTTTGGAAGGGTAGTTTAGTCTTTTCACTACCCTATTAATTAATTTCATTTTTGGTAATTAAGTTGGGGTCTAAATTGATTTGGTTTACGCTTCATCAAAAAGAGTTAGGGTTTTGAGAGAAGGAAAAGAAGAGGAGAAAAGAGGAGAAGAAGCAAGGATTCGTCGATTTCTTGAGGAATTGAGTGCGGGTTTCACCAAGGATTCAATCCTATGAGGTATGTGAATTCACATAGCGTTGGGTTTGTTCACCCACGCGTCAAACATGTTTATTTCAGTAGGATTTTTGTCCTAAAGGATTGAGACTTTTATGTTCTTGTGTTGTATTCTTGAATTGTTTTCATTCTTGAATTTGTGATGAGATTGAGGAGTTCTTGAGAGTTGAAGGTCGATTGATAGAGTTGTTTTGAGTTAGATTATTGTGTACATGCGCTAGGTATCTGAATCTAAAGAGGAATTGAGAAAAAGTATCGAATTTAGGCCAATTGGGGGTAGAAAACGAAGAAGGAACAAGCCGACCAAATCTGGGTACCAGGTTCGCGTTGCGGACCTATTCCTCAGGATTGACCAAATTTTCTCCGCGTCGCGGAGTGGTTACGGACCGTTCTGCCTCAAAATTTATTTTGCAACCAAATATTTAAATGCATCTCCGCGTCGCAGACTTGCTTCCAGACAGTGATTTCTTGATCGTTTCTCATGTTTAACTATCTAAAAACACTCCTAAACATCATGAGATCTTTCCTATCACAAATCACAATCCGTGAATCCATAATTCAATTCAAGGATAAGTTAAGAGTCAAGTCAAGAGAAGTTAAGAGCCAAGTCAAGAGAAGGTCATAGAGTCTTCCAAAAGTCTTTTACAAATGTTTTAACCTTGTTTAAAGACTTGAGTTTTGAGTTTTGAGTTGAGTAAAGAGTAAAGTTTAAAGTTCATTTCTTCAAAAGAGTATATCGGACTATGTATTCCCAAAGAGTAAAATGTTTTCACATTTAAATAAGAAAAGAAAGTGAGACTTCCAAAAGAGCCTTTGAGCTAGTTTTTAGTAAAGAGTAAATGCTTTCATAATTAAGCAAGAGAGGAAACTTTGATTTCCAAGATAGCCTTTGAGCTAAGTTTTGAGCAATTATCTCAAACCACAGAAAGAAGTATGTTTATAAACATAAGAGCTAGTATTATATTTTGGGAGCAGTATTGAGCACCGATATGGGGGAGAGTTCAGACAACTCCCAGCCCCCATAAACCATGTAGCCATCATGGGTAGAAAAGATTCATACTTTTTAGATGATTCCTTAGTGCTTTTTAGCATAGACTAGTGGATCCACTTAGTAGTCAGGTTCTATACCCTTGGCAAGGTATAGGATGGCCATGGCAGCGTTAGGCAAAATGTTGTATCATCACAATAGCTCTTAAGTGATGGTTGTCGGTTAGAGAAACTCCCACAACAGTATTTTGTATTCTTATATACACAGAGTTAATTGTATATTTATATATATTCAGAGTTTGTATTGTATCTTTGCATACATTCAGAGTTACTATTGTATTTCTAAATACACAGAGTTATTATCCATGTTTTAAAATCTTTTCTTTATATTGCATTTATTTTATTGCTTTATATTGAAATAAGTTAAGTTGAGCTAAGTTGAGCCTAGGTATGTTCTTTCAGTTCCTTTCAAGCTTATGTCTTGTTTTAAAATTCCTCTCGCAAGCTCGTACATTCAGTGTACTGATGTCAGTTGGCCTGCATCTTATTATGATGCAGATTCAGGTAATCAGGATCAGCATCCAGCGCATTGTTGATCCAGTTGAGCTTCAGAGTTGTTGGTGAGCCTCTTTGCTTTCGGAGGATCCCTTTTTTCATTACTTTATCATTTTAGTTCATTAGGATGTTGGGGGTCTTGTCCCGACATCCATCTCAGTTTTAGAGGCTTCATAGATAGACAGTCAGTTAGTCTTTTGTCTTTACCTTGTTATTGGCTTATGTTCAGATTTGAGTTGCCACTTGGTCTAAGTTGAATATTTATTTCTAAAACATTATGAGTTTAGTTTGAGACAATTGATTATCTTGCATTTGAGTTCTTTTCTTAATGCATAAAGTCTTCCGCTGAGTAAGTAAGTCAGGCCAAGGGTTCACTTGGTGCCAGCAATGGTTCTCGAGTGTCAGCCACGTCCGGGATGTAGGCTCGGGGCGTGACAACTTTCTTGATTTCCTTTTCATCAGGAATCCTAGTTAGCATCTGATTATCATTATCTGTAATGACTTTTGGAATGTAGTCCATTATAGTATGATTGTTATTAGGATGGCTAAGGTTGAATTGTCTTTGGAAGTGTCTGATGGCAACTTTGGCAATTTTATTGTCTCCATAATCCACTTACCTCTGTCATTCTTAATTCTTAGAATCTATAACCTTCTCCTTTTAGTCTTTAGTACATTGTGTAAGTAGTTTGTGCTTTTATCACCATCTTTAAACCATGGTAATAGTGGTGCGGTTGCAAATTCAAAGGAACCACAAAGTCATAAGAAGGTAAAACACATTGAGCGAGAGTAACATTTGATTTGATACAGTACAGAGAGGAGATGCGATGGTTGCGAAGATTGCATCAGAAAATAAACTGGCAGATCCTTTCACAAAAGCTTTACCGTAAAAGTCTTTTAATAGGCATGTTGAAGGAATGGGTGTTAGAGTTGTAGGTGCATGGTTATGCGTCTAAGTGGTAGATTGTTAGGATATACTATTAACCATGTGTTTTAATATATTCATGTAAGATGTATGATTCTAAAATGCTTTCGCTGTATATATGCTATTTTCTAACAACTAATTCTAATTAATAAGCCTTGACTTATAATGTAGACTTAAGAAACCAATAACAAATTAATTGAATCCTAAAAATTCAATGGACTACGGTACATTAGAAATAGGTCATCCTATTAGCACAACTTAAACCCACAAATTAAGTTTCAAAAAAAAAACCTTTGAACAAGCAATGACTGCTTCTTCTCCTATTAAGTGTCGCCCCTTGGCAAATTTTCACCCAACTGTTGAGGATATCATTTCCTTTCTTATACTCCTGTCAGTCACACATATTTCTTTAATATTTTTTTTCTACGTTAATTGTTGTCTAAATATTACTACGAGACGTTTAAGAAACATAATATTTGATTAATTAATTAAAGTATGATGTGTATTTTTCGGGTGCAGGAAATTAGTAACCAAGAAAAAGTTGAAGTTGATGAGTACAAAAAACAATCAGGAAAATGCCTGTGGAAGCTCCAAAGGGTAGTGAACAAAAACTTGTGTTGATAGACACAATGCAATGATTGGGAGTGGCATATCATTTCGATAATGAAATTGAAATATCCATTCAAAACATTTTTGATACGTCCCAACAAAATGATGACAACCTTCATGTTGTTTTTCTTCATTTTCGACTTGTGAGGAAACAAGGTCATTACATGTCTTCAGGTAAATCAACTCTTTATTACTTTTATTAATTAGGTGTTCAAGGTTTACTAACAATGAATATGATGTTAAATTAACCAGATGTCTTCAAGCAATCATCAACCAAGATGGGAAATTCAAGGAAACGCTTACTAATGATGTCCAAGGATTATTGAGTTTGTATGAAGCATAAAATTTGAGAGTGTGCGATGAGGAGATTCTTGAAGAAGCTCTTACCTCTATCACTACTCATCTCGAGTCTATTGTCTCAAACTTGAGCAATAACTCTCTTAAGGTTGAAGTTACTGGAGCCTTAAAACAGCCTATTCGCAAGACTTTACCAAGGGTGGGAGCAAGGAAATACATATCCATTTACGAAAACAGTGATGCACACAACCATTTGCTTTTGAAATTTGCTAAATTGGATTTCAACGTGCTGCAAAAGTTCCACCAAAGAGAGCTTAGTGAGCTTACAAGGTACGTACTATATTATTTGGTCTATATATCTTCTTTAATTAGATGAGTAATGGTAATTTGGAATAAAAATGAAATGCATGCAACAAAATCATTGATCTTTTGATGTATGTAGGTGATGGAAAGATTTGAATTTTGCAAATAAATATCCATATGCAAGAGACAGACTGGTTGAGTGTTACTTTTGGATATTAGGAGTGTATTTTGAGCTAAAATATAGTCGTGCTAGAAAAATGCTAACAAAAGTACTCAAGATGACCTCAATTATTGATGACACTTTTGGTGTCTATGCAATCTATGACGAACTTGTGTCTTTCAATGATGTCATCCAGAGGTAAAAATACATATATTATGAGAGAGATTAATAACTACTATCTGGACAAGAAAATTACACCACCAATTTATTTTTAAAAATACTTATTTCACTTAATTTAATTATGAGAATAATCCCTTATTGATGAGTGTGAAAAAACATATCTTGACGTTGTTATTGTGAAATGCTACACAACAATTAATATGTGCAAGACAGAGAAAAATTACTAGTACCTTGTAATTAATTTTGATACTTTAATTTTAGATGGGACATTAGTGTGATTGATTCACTACTGCCATATATGAGACCTGCCTATCAAGCCCTTGAAGACAATTACAATGAAATGGAACAACTATTGGCAAAAGAAGGTAACTCGGACCGTGTATACTATGCAAAATATGAGGTAATTAATATTCATTAACTTATATTAACCGACATAAATTAATCATCACTCTCATTCCAAAAGACGACTTAATAGTACTTTTACTGTATTATTTTTTACAATAACTATTTAGATGAAAAAGTTGGTGAGAGCCTATTTTAAGGAAGCTCAATGGATGGATGCTGGCTATACTCCAAAATATGAGGATCATTTGGAGAATGCACTAGTAAGTTGTGGGTATATGATGGCAGCAGCTACTTCCTTGATCGGCATGGACAAATTTATAAGCCAAGAGACTTTTGAATGGATGATAAATGAACCTTTGATAGTTCGTGCAGCATCGATAATTAATAAACGAATGGATGATATGATTGGACATGAAGTAATAAAACAATATCTTATATAATACGTAATTCCTTTTCTTTCTATTAATTGTAGATACTTATTGTACTAAAGATATATTGAAATTTGTTTCACGTAGAATGAACAATAAAGAGAACATGTAGCTTCAACTATTGAGTGCTACATGAAAGAATATGGAGCGTCGAATCAAGAGACATATACTAAGTTTCACAAAGAAGTAGTCAATGGATGGAAGGACATAAACAAAGAACTCATTCGTCCAACTGAAGCACCAATGTTTGTTCGCGAACGAGTTTTATATTTCGCATGTGACACTTTATATAAAGAGTAAGATGGATACACAAACTCCAAAGGCAAACTTAAAACATGATTAAATTGTTACTGGTTGAACCTGTCAAGATAAGAGGATAATTATGTGGACGCACTGCCAAGTACTAATTTGGAGCAAAATAAGGCATATAATTTGAAATCCTTCTATTTATATGCGAGTGATAATAAAAGCACTAGTGATTCCTTTTAGGAATATCTGAGAGCAAGTTGATTTTAATTTACTATCAAGCAAAAGAACGTTTGATTTATCTTTTTCTCTACTTTGACCATAAGAAAGATGGTTTTCTATTATATTTCCTCAATAAAATATGAGTGAAGTTGTATTCAATTATTTTCCTTTTTAAAAAAAAGTTAAGCCATTACTTACCCTTTGATTTTGAGGAGTTAGACTTATCCATACCATGTCTATAATTGAACAACAATTCCAAAAACAAGGGGACATTGACCTTATAACCTCATGAGCAAAAATAAAAATAAAAATTGATCCCACAATCTTCAAAAGGAAGAGATAAGCCTATACAAGATTTCTTTCTAATAAAAAAAAAGACTATTGGAGTGTGTATGTGCTCTTCGCTTAGATTTTCTATACTAATTAGTCAATGTTTATTACTTCCAAAAATAATTATTCCTAAAGGCAAAATGTGATGAATGTACACAATTATATCTTGATTTTTGAAAATAACAATTATTTTGGACAATCTATTTTTTGTAAAGGCGGCAAATAAAGTAATTTGAAAGGACTACAATGAATTATTGATGGATGAATCTCCTCTCCATTTTCTTTCTCTCCATTTCCCCAAAGTTCTTAGGCCAAACTCATCGGTAGCCCCGTAAAGTTGGCACGAAGTTTCACTTAGACACCTCAACTGGGTGATGTTCATTTTAGACACCTCATGTAGGGTCCCGTTGTATCATTTTGACACTTTTGTTTTCACTAAGAAAAAATATATTGTGTGTTGATGTCACGCCTCGAGCCTACACCCTGGGCGGGACTGGCACTCGAAGACCATTGCTGGCCCCAAACGAACCCTTGGCCTGACTTACTTAACTCAGCGGAAGACTTAAACGCAACAAAGATAAGTTCATATAATAAACTGGAATGTTATAAAGGAACATTCAACTGGCCATTAAGGCAAACTCAAGTCTCAACATGGAATAATGACAATGAAAAGACTAAAGAACTAACATTTGACTGTCTATGAAGCCTCTAATAACAACTGAGATGGATGTTAGGACAAACCCCACAACATCCTAATGAACTAAACTAGGAAACAATGAAATGGATCCTCCAAAATGCAAGGAGGCTCACCAACATACTCTGAACTGCTCAATGTATCAACGATGCGCCAAAATGTCGATCCTAGTTACCTGCGTCTGCATCATAAGACGATGCAGGCCAACTGGCATCAGTACATTGAATGTACGAGTATGCGAGTTGGAATGCTAAACATAACATAGGCTTGAAAAGAATCTGAAAGAAACACTTACCTTGGCTCTTCTCAACTCATGAATACTTAACTGAACTCATTTAGTTATAAAGCAGTTTAAAACAAGTGAAAAATAAAGAAAAGAAAACTGTTTAAAACATGTTGTCAACTCATAATAATAAAATCATAAAAGACATATCATGATCCCTCTCAAAGTCTACTTGTGCAATGCATGAATGAAGTCTGATACCCCCATCCATACTAAGCAGAACCCCTTGAGGAACCATGCAATTACTGCTATGGGAGTTTCTCTAACCGACAACCATCACTTAAGAACTATAGTGATGATACAACGTTATTAGCCCCACGATGCCCGGGCCATCCTATACCTTGCCGTGGTATAGGACCTGAACTAAGTGGATCCACTAGTCTATTGTGAAAAGGATTCATCTAAAAAGTATGACCCTTTTCTACCCATGATAACTACATGGTTTATGGAGACGTGAGTTATCTGAACCAAAACTTAGCTCAAAGGCTATCTTGAAAATCAAAGTTTCCCCTCTTGCTTAATTATGAAAGCATTTACTCTTTTCTGAAAACTAGCTCAAAGGCTCTTTGGAAATCAAGGTTTTTCTTTCTTGTTTAAATGCGAAAAGATTTTAAACCCTTTAGAAATACATAGTCCCCGTATACTTTTGAAGAATTGAACTTCAAGCTTTAATCTTTACTCTTTACTCCACTTGAACTTTAAGTCTTAAAACAAAGTTAAAAGTATTTACAAAAGACTTCTTAAGAAGACTATAAGAACTTCCTAGACTTGGCTCTTGACTTTCCTTGAATTTTGAATTTATGGATTCAAGGTTATGATTCATGTTTCTCGATGATTTCTAGATGTTTAGAAGTCATTTAGATTAGTTAGAATCAATGGAAAATGTTAATACCCTTTAGAATAACTTAAATAGGCTAAACGACGAAAAACTGGTGAAAAATGACGTTTTGGGCACATCCCAGACGCGCTGCGCCAGTCCCAACTTTCTGGGGCTCTATTCTGGCGCGCCACCCCAGCCTACCTGGCGCTATGGGGGCGCGTCGCGCCAGCCTTCCCACAAACGAAATCTGACGAATTTTTGACCTCGTTTTCTAATCCTAAATCGTTTTAATCCGATTCTTTTTCCCAAATTCACTTTAGACTCATATACCCAAATCATATACACAAAATCTAACCCAAACAACTCAGGGAAACAACATTTAATCATCAAGAAACTCCTAAATCCCAACTCATATTCAAGAACAAAATCCAATTCAAGAACAACAATTTCTCAATCTTTTTAGGACGAAAACACGTTGAATTTCAACATGCTTGACACGTGGGTGAACTAACCCAACACTATGTGAGATAAATTATAGTGATAGATTACCACCTCAAATTAATACCCTAGTGGGAGAAAATAGCTCTCGAGTTAGAAAACCAGCATTATACCTGTTGAGAATACTAAGAAACAAGAGAGTAAAGAACCAAACAAATGAATATTTTTAATGACAAAGCCTTTGTCAATAAGGCAACAAACATTCTATTTTTTAGCAAAAAGTATAGGAATTCAAATGTATGTCTGTACAACACCAAAGCCAATAAACTCCACTGTATAAAGCATTTTCACCTATGCTAGATTTAAATAATTTATCACAATAATCCAAGAAGCCTAGCTGCTAGAAAACTTGATCAGCTCACCATATTTACAAAAGAATGGATGAAACATCATTAACATGTGCTCACTAGATAATAAACTTTAACTGAGAAACCACCACTCGTGAATCCATGCCTGCATATATGTACACAAAAAATTCTATTATAACATAAATACTGTGTTAGGATAAGAGGATGCAATTGACAATAGTATGATTTTTTCAATTATAGCAGAGTATATTTGCTTAACAATTCTGAACAAGAGTATCAAAATTAACCACGAATACGACATGAACAAGAGTATCAAAATTAACAATTGAAGCAACATGGAAGCCAGCATTTGAAGTGCGAGTTTGTTTTAAGTGCAACTGAAGCTATGACTACAAGTGTGAGCTTGTGTACATTGTTGGTCCTAAAACTAGATAAAGGAGGAAGAAAGTAGCCAACATAAAACCAATCAATTTATGATAAATTCTCATAATTTATGGCAAGGCAAGGTTGCTGCAAAGAAAAGTGATTCACTGTCAACTACCTTACTAACATAAATGATTCTTTATCTTGTTAAACTTCATGTCAAGTCAAAATAGGTTAAACAAATTAAAACAGAGGAAGTACCATACTACTAGTAAATGGAAAGTGAGGAAGCACGTAAAGGTAAGCAGGATCAGACATCATCTGACTCTTACAAACTAGTGCTACCATGTCACACCAACTATTCATCAAACACATACCGGCTATTTACCAAAGCAAAAAAAAAAAAAAAAAAAAAAA
>JAJOOO010017838.1:0-20913 GCA_029582685.1 Solanum piurae
ATTTTGAGCTATTCAGTATTTCAGTCATAATGTATTCAGTTATACATGCCTCAGTTTATGAATGCATCATTATCAGATTAATTGTTGCATTCTCAGATTGCATGTTCAGTTTTGAGGTATCCATTATATACAGAAACTCAGTCATAATGTGTTAACCACTTAATCTATTGGGAGTAGCATAATACCTAGTTAGACTAGGGTTCAGCGTACCCATATAGTCCCAGAACTACGAGCCACATAGGTGTAAGTCCCCTATGTGGGCAATATCAGTTAGTGATCACGCCAGTCATGCCTCTATACCTTTGGCTGGGTATATTGGGTCCTCTCGATGGGGCGTATACATCGGACTTCACAGTTAGCTCATGTGGTTTTATGTCGGTTATTAGTAGCTCCCACAGTCCAGTCAGAATCTATTGCATTGACCACATTTCAGTACAGTCAGTATTCAGGCTCAGCATGTTATAAATTTGGTCATTGCATTCAGTTAGTTCAGTATTCAGTATCTATATCATGTTCAGATTATGCTCTTGTTTTATTGCTTGTTCAGCTATATGTTTATTTCAGCGTTATTCTATCCTGCATGCTCAGTACTTTTCAAGCACTGACGCATACTCTGCACTACATCTTCTCGTGATGTAGGTTCAGGTTCTCAGCATCCATATCACGCTTAGATCGATTCTTGATCTTCAGTTCAGCAGCATCAGTGGTGAGTCCTCATTCTTCGAGGACTAGTGACATGTTTATCCTTATCGCTATTAGTCTGTATTTTCAGTTTTGCTAGATCTAGTTGGGGCATGTCCCAACATTTCTAGTCAGTTTAAAGGCTTATTTCAGACATAGTTAGATTCAGTTTAGTATTGAGTTAATATTTTCTTTGTATTAAACTCATCAGTTTTCATTTATTTCAGATTTAGTATATGGGTATTCCCCATCACATCAGATTTATTTATGATTATAGCTTCCGCACAGTTTCTATTATTCAGTTTATCTTTAGTATGCTCATGATCATACCAGCAAGGTTAGCTTGGGATCACTTGTGGTCCTAGGTCCCGTGTCCGCGTCTCGGGGGTAGTCTCGGGGCGTGACAGTAATGGTGGACAACTCTTTATAGACAGAGGGTAATTTCAAAGTGTGATAGACATCAAACACTTCAACCTTATCGTGATCTCTCATGGTTAACTGCCCAGCTTCTACATCAATCAAGGCTCTCCCCGTGGCTAAGAAAAGACTCCCCTAAATAAATGGAACTTCTGGATTGGGCTTAAAATTTAGGACTACAAAGTCCATCAAAAAAACCAACGATCCCACTTGCACCAATACATCTTCTACTACCCTTTCTAGCCTCGCAATAGCTACTTGGGTAGTCTATTCTGAATTCGAGAACTGCACTCCTCAGTAAGCTCTACTGTTTCATACTCCATTAAACTTATCTTGTTTGCCACTATCTCCTTCACATACTTGGCATACTTAGGAATTCCCTGCAAAATATCAACCTAAGGCAGGTTAATGTGGACCTGTTTAAGGAGATATAAACTTACCGAACCATTCATCTTCATTCTGCTTTCTAAACTTTTGTGGAAAAGGAGGGTGTGGTTTCACTTGAGGAACACTTTTCTCAACATTTGAGTTCTTTACCACCTCTTCTTATTTGTTTTCTCCACTTACTACCTCTGTAACTCTCTTCTTTAGAACTAGTTCCTCTACCTGTAGACCACTTCTGGTACTCACCGCATTCAATTGTTTTAGGTTGGGTTCAGTGTCACCCAGCAAACCTCCTTGTAGGCGCAAGTTAAGAGAATTGTTTTTGCAGATTCATCTCTGACATTTGGATGTTCCTCAAATTTTCATCTTGCCTATCTATACTTGCATATTGTCGGTATTGTTCTTATCGATTTATACCATCATCTTTTGGAACAATTCTTCATAAGTCATACCTCATTTATGTGCACTTTGATTACCGCCTTGGCTATTATTGTGAAATTGCTTCCCATTTCCTTGCGCTCGGTATTGGTTGGGTCCTTGTGCCTGATTTTGGTTCTGGTTTTGATTTTCCACCCCATGAGAAGTTAAGATGATTCCTCCAACTAGAGTTGTATGAATTACAATAATTTTGTGTACCTCCACCTCTTTGAGCCTTACCCACATAGTTCACGAAGTCTAGATTTGCTTCACAGTACTCAGTCACGTGTTCTCCACTACCACAAACTTCGCATCAACCAACAAATTGTTGTATAGCATTCACTAATGCTTGTTGATTTAGTAATATTTGCTTGAATTTCATGGTTATATTATGGTGCATTGCATCTAATTTTGCATTTATAGCAGTAGCTTGCTCCACATCTAGAATTCCTGTAGCCCTTTGTGTCGTGGTCCTTGGTACCTCCCCATTCCAGTCGGGGTTTCCCTCTGAGAGTCTGTCTAGGAGGTCAAATAATTCCTTATGGGTCGTTGCCAAAGCTTGTCCACCTGCTGCACTATTAAGAAGTACTTGTGCATTATAATCAAGACCTTAAAAGAAAGTGTGAACGAGTACCTCATTTACCTGGTAGTGATGTGGACAAGCATTTAACATTTTCTTAAATCGAGCCCATTCTTGGTACATATCTTCTCCATTTTTTTTCTTGAAGCTAAATATTTCACTCATCAATCTTGCAGCTTTGCCTCATGGAAAGAATCGACTCAAAAATCTCTTCGCTAAATAATCTCATTGTAACGGCCTATTCCCGTCGTTATAGAAAAGCCAACGGAGAAAAATTTTGGGCTGAAAAACTTTTTCGTAGTAACTTGAAATTTCCCAACCTACTCCTGATTTGGACGAAATTGGAGTCAGTGAAGTCTAGAGAAATCTGGTAACAAATGGGTGATCTAATTATGATTTTGATCATATGAGTATATAGCTAAGACGTTAAGGAACCCGTACAACTTTACGAAATTGAATTTAGGTGAGTAGAACTCCCGAAACTGATCTTAGCATGAATGAGTATGTTTTTAGTGTCATGGGATGAAGGTGTATTGTGAAAAGAGGGGTTTGAAATTCTTAAATTTTTTCACCATTTTCGTGCAAGCCTCTAAGGCGGGATTTTCTCGCCAAGGCGAGGCCATTGTAGTGGGGTGAGGACCGATGTGCCGAGAAAGACGCGACTTAAGTCGGAAATAAACCCCAAAAACGTTTTATTCTGCACTTTTCAACCTTGAGAGCTAAGGAATGACCCCAGGTGTTTTCTTGACATTTTCCACCATTCTTGAGGCTAAAGGTAAGGTTTTCACTCCCCGAATCCATTTTTCGATCCGTAGAACTTAATTTCTTGGGTAATTATCGATGGGGGAGGGTTTTGATCTGGGATTTATGGTGGGAAAAACCCTAATATGGGTATGGGGATCAAGGTTTCGACCTAGGGTGGATATTATTGATTATAGTCCAGGTAATTAGGTCTTGTTTATTGATCCTAGCGTTATATTGATTGTTTGTAGACCCAGAACAAGCGGAAAGAATCTAGAAAGGGAAGAATCAAGTTTCTTAGGGGATTCAAGTTTTGTTCGAGGTAGGTGATGGTTGTGATTTCATGTTGTTGTGATATATATTTGTTATTGCTTCATTATAATGCATGTATGTATGTGAACATTGCATTATTGATCACACTAATCATAAATGAGGATGATTGAATAATTGTATGCCATGAATTATGACTTGATTGTATGATTATGAGAATGTACATTGTGATTATGATTGTGGCTTGTTGAATGGATCGGGTGTTACGTTCCGACACACTAACTTGGATCGAGTGCCATGTTCCGGCGTATAAATGGGATCGGGTGTCACGTCTGACATACTAACTTGGATCAGGTAACACGTACCGGTACACTAACAGTTTGGGTATGGGTTCTATGAGAGGACCAATGACTTCACATAATTATATATCTTGAGATTGTGAAATTTTACAGTGTTTGTAAGTGATAATTGATAATGTATATGTTCGGTGTATGCATGTTTATTATGGTTGTAATGACTTATATGTGTTTCACCTATTGGGATGGCTGTGTGATCATACCGTACACTGTGGTTGTGTAATGATATTGCACTTGCTCTTTCTTTGTTGAGTACAGGGCATCTTCAAGCAGCTACTGACATACCTCGTTTAGAAGACTAGTGAACGATCGAATTCAAGGGTGAGCCAGTTCTTCCGGGCTGCCATGAGTTCTCTTTTTGTTAAGTCCATATCTTCGGACTTAGTCTAGTACTTTAGATTTTCGTATGTTTAATTGGGTTGTACCCATTTCCTTTAGACTTATGTTCTTTGTTAGAGTTTTGGTACATTGGCTTCCAGGTTCTAGGCATTATTTCTGCATTTGGTTGTTAGACTTTTGTTAGAGTTTATGGGAACTCGCTATTTTCCTTTCTTTTAACATTTAAACCTGCTTCCGTAACTTTAAATGTCTTAGTTAGGACTATAGTAATGGTTCTCCTACTGAACGATTAGTGTGGGTGCCAATCACGACAGTCTGGATCGTGACACTCATGTAGTGATGGAATTTGGTGGCTCTGTATCTGACCACTACATGTTGCTCCCAATAATGAAAGTGGGAAAAGAGTCAATCTCACATAATCATGTGATACCTCATTCGTAATGTATGCATCGCTTATTTCCAGGAAGTTTTTAATATGCACTTGGGGATCCTCATGAGGAAGACTGATGAATTGCCCCATTGAGGGAATAAGGTGTACCATGTTCTGCTTCAGCTCAAATCTACCACAAGCTAGTGGTTTCTGTATACTTGTTGCCATGTTGGCGGTGAGTGGGACTGCCATATCACTGACTGGTATTGCCAATATAACTATGGATACCTTTTGTCCTTCATTATTCATATTTTCACGTGGTCACCCTCAATATTTTCCAGAAGACCCAGTCCCAATTATTGTTGACGTCCTTGATACGCCAATTTTCTTCATAGTCGAAGGGATCTTTCAAGTTCGTCGTCTGGGTCAATAAGATCTCCTTTTCGAGCCAGACTTAAGAACCAAGTGCCTTCAATACAAAAGAGCTAAGATCAAGTTGTTAGCACTTTAACAGTCGAATAGTAGACTTAAGAAAATTAAATATAAATTAATTCTAAAGTCCCCGACAGTGGCGCCAAAAACTTGTTTCGCCCAAATGCACACACAAGTGTACGTGGTTGCACAAGTAGTATAGTTTCTTTAAAAAATGAGTTATCGTATCAAAGGGACTTACAATCAATTGATATTAACCAACTTAATTCCACAATTCAGCAAAAGTATCTTTGAAAGAGTTTGATTGTTGTTTATTACTACTACGATAAATTTAATAAATAAAGTAACTATGTGAACGACTTAAATTTAATGTTTTAAACAAGTAAGAGACAATTCCAGGGCTGTAGCATGCTTTGGATTTCATGTATCGTATTAGGTTATCAAGTTACTGATTTACAAGGTTGATTTTATGATCATGGTCTCCCGACCTCTAATTGCCTACTCCAATTAGCTGTCTAACTACATCGTTGAGCGGGGATAGGAAATCCTAATTGGCGAGCATGTATATATCATCATGTTTCGTAAACAAGCTAGGTGTTCATCCGGACGTCACTCCTAAACAAAATCAACTCATTTTAATGGGAGATCAAGCTTTTTGTATCCTTAATCTATCCGCCTTAGCGTCTCCCGAGTTTAAGAGTAGACAAGAAATTTATCTCTATAATGGTCAGTCAAGAAATACAAAAATAAGAACTCAAAAGTAACTTAAAAAGATAACTCATAATTAATTCAAAGCTATTGATGCTCAACAATTATCCATGGCTACAACCCAGAACAAAGGCATTTAGCCACTCATAATATTCAAAAACTCAAAATAGTATTGTCCATGTGATTCGCAACTAAAGAAAGAGTTTGAGAATTAAAACCTATTACAATGTGTTAATCCTTGCTCTTGCACACCAAAAAGAAGTCGAACCTTTACAAAATAACCCTAGGGTCCTATTTATAGAGTTTAGGAAAAGTATTTCCAATTCTAGTCCGGAAAGGAATCCTAATTAAACCAAATTTTGCACAACACGTTGGTCAGAGCTTGGGGTAGCGCGCTACCAGTGCGCCTGAAATGTACCTCGACACTTCTTGGCTTGGCGCCTCGCGCCAGTGTTTCGCCAAGTGGTCTGGGGCGCAACACAACTCCTTCTATGGCGTCGATTTATCGTCCTTGATTCCTTTGCTCTCATTACACAATTACTTCTCTTAGAAACCCTGTAAAATAGTTAATCATGTATATTAGTATGCAATCATCGCAATCTTAAGTTAAAAGATGTAAATTAGATTAGTGAATGTTCTTAAACTTACGTTAAAGATGGGTAATTCAAAATTATTCGTCATATAAATATGCCCAAGATCACTCTCTATCCCAATTTATGTAATACATATAGAATTTTAGGGTCAAACAAAAGTTCTTTGATGGTAATTTTGATTTTTTTATAATTTACTTTAATTTGTTAATTCAAACGAGATACATTGCTTTCAACATAACTTGCAAAAATATAAATTGTCTGAATTGTCCTTACTCCCTTTATCTCAACTTATGTGGCGTAGATGATATTTGGATAATCAACCAAATTTTATTTGATTGTAATTTTTTCTATATAATTTTTTAAAAATATTTTAAGTTATTAATTATTGAATCTTTTCAACTTTTATATATATATTATTGAATTATTTTTTAATAATATTATACCTAAATGACAAAGGTACCCTTTAATGCAATTTGAATTTGAAGAAGCACACATGTCAACAAAGACATGTTTGTAAAGTTTTATCTTTTAAAATTATCTTCTTATTCCTTCTCTCTCCTTCAAACACTTCCGCCACCATCCATCACCACAACGCCACCATCACTTGATCCCAAAGATATATTTTACCTGAAGAATGTAAAAGTAATTATTTTACTATACAATTGCATAGAGTTTCATCTGTAGTCATAGACTTATATCAATTTGCTATTTCTAGAGTTAAGTGGTGAGCTTATTTCCTGAGAATATTCTATGTTATAGGTGAACTGAGAAAATCTGAGTAGATATTCTTTAAGGGATTCTCAGGTGAAATGTGATGAGTTGATGTAATATTCAACCATCTCCTCCTTTTCATTCCTTAATGTGGGAAATTAAATCAATGATATATACATAACCAAAAAACGTAAAGAAAATTTCTCCCCCTAGATGGAATAATTCAAAAACTCCGTCAGTGAATTAAAAGAATGATGAATTTGAAGGAAGAGATAGTGACATATATCATGGTAGATTAGATCTGCATTTAGTCATGAATCTAGAGATTTTGGTGTTGGTGCATCTACTAGTTGCCTCTATCTTTTTCTTGCTCACATTTAAATATGTACAAAAGTTCTGTAATACAATTTCATCAAATTTGAAGAACACAAGTGTGGTGGTCAGAGGAGAAGAAGACGAAGATGGTGAGAAGAAAATGCTGCTAGTTTTTTTTTTTAAAATGAAATGTAACTTCTTCTTTTTTTAGATAAATAACTAAATAGTTTTAAAAATAGGTTTTTATTTACAATAAATTTTAAAATAATTATTTTTGGTATATATGCTACATGTCTTCATTATTAAAAAAGTGTTAAAATGACACAGCTGACCTCGACATGAGGTGCTTAAAATAAATAAAGTGTAGTTAAGGTGTCTTAGCGAATGTAAGTGATTTATTTTTTTTACTTTATATTTTTCACGACCCCAAACGAGTCATGAGTGGCACCCACACTTAATCTTCTAAGAGGGAGAACCAACGAATCCAAACTCCAACTTATATTAATTGTTCAACTTACGAAATACAACCATAATGCGGAAACTCAAATCTGATTAATTTAAGAACACATATCTACTAAAGCCTATTTAATATCATTTCTCAAAACTTGAAAGTCATCACATCAAGGACATCTACTCTCAAAATACCAAGTCTAAGAGTATTAAAGACACAAAAATAAATAAATAGAATAGTCTATGTCAGAAATTTAAGGACATCATGCCATGACCGAGAGAATCCAACACGAGTTAGAAGGAATAACTCACCCTGAAATCTGATGTGCGGGAGACTGGCTAGAGTAGAGGGCAAGTCGAAGTTGCTGGTACACTCGCGACACTCCACAAAAGGAACACCAAGGAAAATTACAAGCAATATAGGGCAACATGTATTGAGTAGATATCAGCGGTCGACTCAAAATAGAAACTAATATGCATAAAGTAATAGTATGAAATCAACTATAGCACTTAGAAGGTGGAAAGCAACAAACAACATGAACAAGTGACAACAACACTGAAGCAATTACGTAATCAGTCACAATATCAAGAACATACACGAGGACTCATGCCTCCACACCACACTCATTTGGAAAATTGGTCCTTTGAGATTGAGTACATCAAGTTATTTCAATATGTTTTCCTTTAATTTTTCCATGTCGGAACTTGACACCCGATCCGATAATATCGTGTCGGAACGTGACACTTGATCCCATAATTAATACCGTGTCGGAATGTGACACCCGATCTAATAATACTGTGCCAGCTCGTGACACCCGATCCAAATATATTATGCCGACTCGTGGCACCCGATCAAATATATTATTGGATTTTGTTTCAGGACATGAGTGGAGATATTATTTATGCTCAAGCTAAAGGAAAATAATTTGCCACAAATATAGAAGCAAAGGCAAGAGCAATTCAAGAAGCTTTGAAAATCAGTTCTAGGAAGGGCTTTGAAAATCTCTTCATTGAGATGGATTCCCTTACTTTAAAGAACATCATACAAAGGACTTGGAGAATACAATGGGAAATTGCAGAAATAGTGGAAGATATAATGAAGGAGATACAGACACAAAAGGCTAAAATCAAACATATCTTCAAGGAAGACGATCAAATAACATATTATTTAGCTAATTTATCTATTAATCAAACAGACAAACAATAATTCAATGGATTTACAGATCTACCAACAACAGGCAAACACATCATAAATATGGACAAAACACAGATTCCATTCATCAGAATACGAAATAAGCAAATTAGGCATCATGAAGATCCAAGGTCAGATATATAGACAACAGGGAGGGGGAGAAGCAAAGCTAATTACAGAGAAGTATACCCCAGAAGGGGATCATTACAACTACTAAAATATTATTTTTGCTCATCCATATTAGCACACAAAAATTTCACCAAAATAGCAGGATTACATCATCATCGCTAACAACAAGCATGGAGGTCATCATAGAGTCCAAGCAGAGATGAATATGCAACACAATATCAACTGACACAAAATAATGAGGAGTCAAAATATAAAAAAGAAAAGTGAAGAAGAGTGAGGGATAGGAAAGAACATGGAACAGAGGTGCGTTCGGATGACTATCACTATGAACTCTACGATACGGGGCGACATGTTACTTCTTGAACAGAATCACGAGATGAGTCTATTTGTAATGAAGGAAGATGACCTACCCATCCGTAGGGAACACTCTTGTGAGAGCAATGAAGCACATGCATGGTGAGATACAAGGTGGAAACAAACCCAGAGGAAAAGGCGACGAAGAGTAAAGCTTAGGCGACAGTTGAAAGGAGCATCTGGAGACTGAAATGAAAATGGAAAGATCGAAAGAGAAGAAGGATGTTAGGATCAATTTCCTAATTAAGGGAGAAGGTTTGGTATAAGTGGGCTCGAGCTGAATGAGTTTTATAATTGGGCCTTTTGGCTAGTAAAGATTATTATATAAAAAAAAAATGACCCATCAGGCCGGAAATATTTGATTAAAAGAAATGGGGCACTAATTAGAAACTTATCCCTTGGTAAATTAGATTAACCGTTATAGATTATTAATTACTCCACTAATCACTTCCAAGAGCAGTCATAATTAGAAACCGGTTTGGTTTAATTCTTACATGCCCGGTTCAATTACTTCTAAAATGATCAGAAGATACATTTCTCTCTCTTATCTCCTTCAAAAAGAAAAAAGAAAATACTCTCTTTCATCAATCCACAACAATCTTCACAGTTTATTTCGACGGAAAAATTGCACCTAAAGTGACCGTCGTCACCCGCTCCGGCCACCGACGATTAGTTGCCGATTAATCTCCGATGGACATTGAATCAGTGAGAACGTTCGTTTTCTTCTTTTCGTTTGCTTCATTCGTCATTATTGTAACAAATTCTTTTTTTTAATTATTCTTTTCGTGTTCATTAGGTTTTGGAGCTAAAATGAAAGACCCTTTTTTTGAACCCTAACGCGTTTTTTCTGCTTCATAGGTGGTTTCTCATGATTCGCCTTGTTAGGGTTTTGAAGAATTGAAGAGCTGGTATTTTGCAATCGAAAAATTTGGGGGAAAAGGGGAACTTTCTGAGGTAGAGGGTTTCATTGAATTATTGGAGCTGTGGGTTGTTATTGTTGTTGTTACAGAAGGGAAGATTGAGAGTTTCTTTGATTTTGATAGTATTTTCGTGAGTCAAGAAATTTATTTTTGATTTGATTGCACTTTCCAGACAAGGAAGAAGATACGTGTCTGTTGAAAGGATAATGTGTATACTGTGTTCGATCCAGAAGTGGTCGCGGGGAGTTGCAACCATGTTACCGTGGTTAGTGATTCCCTTGATTGGGTTATGGGCTTTATCACAGTTATTTCCACCAGCATTCCGCTTTGAAATCACATCACCAAGGCTTGCGTGTGTGATTGTGCTTGTGGTTACTCTTGGCTGGTATGAGGTTTTGATGCCTAAGTTGTCAGCTTGGCGGGCGAGAAGAAATGCTTCACTTAGGGAAAGGAAGAGATTTGAGGCTATTGAAATGCAGAAATTAAGGAAAACAGCAACACGGAGGTGTAGAAATTGTTTGACTCCATATAGAGATCAGAATCCTGGTGGTGGCAAGTTCATGTGTTCATATTGTGGGCATATTTCTAAGAGACCCATTTTAGACTTGCCTGTGCCACCAGGGTTGGGGCTTTCAAATTCAGGGATTTTGAGAGATTTGGTTGGGAAAGGCGGGAAGATGTTAAATGGAAAGGCTTGGTCAGATAACAGGTGGATGTGTGGGCAAGATTGGTTAGAAAATGGGAATTGGGTTGGGGGCTCATTTGTTAGCAAGTCAGATTCTTGGAGCAAGACTGGCGGTGGATTCCTTGGGGTGGAGCACTGTATAGCAGAGAAGTCATATTCTCGTGTTTTTGCTTTTGCCTGCAAGGCACTGACTGCTTTTTTCTTAAGCATCATGTGGCTATGTAGAAAGGTTTTTAGGATAAGTTCCTCTAGAAGTGATGCATCAATGGATGCAGAACGGAGAGCAATGATGGATAAAAGAGGTGAGAATGGAGGAAATTGTCAGGAGAGTAGAGGTGAGAAAGCTAGGAGAAAAGCTGAGGAAAAGAGGCTGGCTAGGTTGGAGAAAGAGTTAGCAGAGGAGGAGGAGCGAAAGCAAAGAGAGGAGGTTGCTCGACTGGTGGAAGAACGCAGGAAATTGCGTGATGAAAAGATGGAGGCGGAGAAAGAGCAGGGGAAGGGGTCTCCCTCTGCTAAATTACGGGATAGTAAAAGGGAAGCAGAAAAGAAGCGGCAGGAGAAGAAGAAAGAAAGGGACAGAGGATCTAGCAAAAGTAACTCTGATGTGGAAGAGCTGGATAAAAGGCAAGGCAAGGAGAGTGTGCGAAATAGACATAGTGATGGTGATAGAAGGCATCAACACAAAAACGGGCCTGAAAGTATTAAGACACATAATGCAGAAATTATACATGGTTTTAAGGGTGGGTCTTCTAGTAGCCATAACCATGGAAATGTCGGTACTAGGTACTTGGATCGTATGAGGGGTACTTTCTTATCATCTTCTAGAGCATTTACTGGAGGTGGTTTTTTTGGCAAGAGTAATGCTACTAATATTCCAAGAGAGCAGAAATCTAATACTACTATAGATCCTGTTCATAATGCCTCTAGGAGGGAACTATCTCAGTCAGATCGCATACCTGGAAAGCTGAATCCAAGTGGAGATGACAGGAGTATCAATCGGCCTGTAAGTTTCTTGTCATCTTCTATTTCAATTGTTTATATCTAAGTGCTCCCCTTCATCAAGTGTCTAGTTTGGTATTTCTGGAGTATCGAATTCTCAATAACCCTGAATTTAATTTAGACTTGCAGCCTGATAGCTTCATTTACCATTTATGTTTTCAATTTTTGGCATGTTCATCTTGTTGATTTAACCTGAACTTACAGATAGATTCATATCATATCGTGAGAAATGTAGGCCTTTTAGAAGATAATTTTGGCTGGTTAATGAGATTCTGGGCTCTTGTTAAGCTGTTAGGCTAATTCTGTTCTTTACAGGTGCTTATTGAATCTCAACCATTTACAGCTCCTAAAAAGTCTTGGCAACAACTATTCACTCGATCATCTACTGTTTCTCCCCCCTCTTCAAATGTAATCAGCAGGCCAAGTGTTAAGCCTCAACCAGAAATTCTGAGTCCTTCCTGTCAGACCCCAGCTGTACAATCTTTTGACAACCCCATTAGCTTTGGTCTCCCATCGCCTTTCACTTTAACTTCTTTTCCTTGTGGGCCTGCCAGTTGTAGTACAACTATTCCGTCATCCCCAAGAGCAATACATCCTCGAATTGGAGATGGGACAGGTCAGTTATTGGCAGAAGAGTTGGAGAATTTTGAAGATCCTTGTTATGTTCCAGACCCTGTGTCATTGCTTGGACCAGTTTGTGAGTCTCTTGATGACTTCCAACTGGACCTTGGCTTTGTGTCAGATACAGGACTGGATAGCCCATGTGTGGTAAAAAATCTGAATGCATCTTCTGAAGTGACCAAGCCTTCACCAATTGAGTCTCCAATATCACGAATGCGTGTTCCAGAGGAAAGACATGCTGGGTCTTTTCTTTTCCCCAACACTCCTAATACTCAGGACATGCACACTGTGCCAATGAATGTTTCAAATAGTGTAAATGATGTAGGAACGTGGCAGATGTGGAACAGCTCTCCTCTTGGTCAAGCTGGTCTTAGTTTGATAAGTTCTTCAACCAACTGGCGTTTTAGTTCAGATCTCAATACATCAACTGTGCCTCCTACACCTCCAAGGACAATGGCTTCACTGTTTAAGAATGATGAACAACTCCACTCCATCTGTCATCCTCCCCACACAGTTTATACGGGAAGTTGCCAGAATGGTGGGACTCAGAGTACTGTTTTGCCTGGTAGTGCTGAAAGTAGGTATCCAAAAGCTCCTTTTGGTACATATGCAGGAGGTGACAGTCAATTTTCTCTCAAGTCTGAAGATGCTGCTCAAAGTGAAATGATGTACGGGAGTCCTAATGCTACTGCTGCTAATCATCCATTTGCATCGTCTCCACCTAATTGGGCCAAGTAAGCAAAAGAAAACTACTAATTTCTCTTGCCAAGTGGGGCAAAAGTAAAGTAGAATGTTTTTGCCTCTTTTTGAAAGTTTAAAGCACTTTGAGGTACCTTATTTGCTGTACTTTGTGCATCAATATTATCTGAATCTTCTCAGTGTTTACTGTATAAAAAGTTATTATATGAATCCTGTCTTTCTTGTTGTCATTGCTGAGAGTTTCTTTTATGTTTTCATAATTGTTGGCCATTTGTGTGAAATTCACTGATTGCTCAAAAATGTGCTGGTATGTATTTGAAAAAGACTCCTAATTCCCTGAGTATATAGGGATTCCAGAATCTAGCAGAAGTACTACATGATTGCCTGCTATTTACTCAACAAAACTCAACAAAAGTATTTACATCAAGTTGTAGATGCTTGATTACATGCTCTTGGCCATTCATATGCATGTGATTAGCCATATGTACATGTTATCTTTCTTTTGATGGTGGATAGTGCCATCAATTTTACCCAGGCAGGACATGCTTGTAACTATGGAAGTTTTTGTGCACAAGGGAGAGTACTTGCGTGCTTATGGGAAAGTTGCAATAATTTGAAGTTAGATAGAACTGAACTAGATACATTTCGGCTTTTATGTATTGAACAGCAACAACTTGGCCTCTACCAAAAGCAATTGGGGTCGGCCTATGAATCCTTAATATCCATGCTGCACCATTTTGGCTGTGTTTACACGTAAATAGCATCACAAGGCTTCCGTTGCTGTTCATGCTTCCTATGGAAAATCTAATATTGGGGCTAGCTTACAATTGGGTTCTTAAGGAATTCCTTTTTTCTGTTTTTAAGTATGAAAGGTCATTTTTTTTTCCTTTCGAGTTTTAGCAGTGAAGTCCTGCTGAAAAAGTACCTTAAATTATACTTTGCATTCTATTCACATGTCTTTCTTTTTCTAAGAATCCATGGGTAACCAGGAAATTTTGTGATGTTCCTTTTGTCATCCTCTAGTCCTTCGGGTCTATGGGTAAGTTCATCACCAAATTTCTTTATAATTCATGACAGTTCTAAATTTTGAATCTGGAACTTCATATAAATTGCTTCAAGCAGACTCTCACATTAGGCTAAAACTTGAACTTGCTTTATACAGTCCTGATCATATAGTAGAGGCAGCCTATTGGCTTTCAGATGAAATGTTTTTTGCATAGAAGTGTCAGTTATCTTGAATGTCTCCTCCTTCCAGTCTTCTTGTAGGTAAAAGTCCTGCAAGCAACACTCCTTGGGGATTCAGATTATTAAAATCAGAATGGAACCAGACCAGCTTGGGGACACCTTCACCAGTCTTGGATGTTGACCAAACCTAATAAGTTGGAGATCAAGCTTTTGAGATGTTGCAATGCATGTGATTGGCCCATGTCAAAGATGGGCCTAAAGCCAAATCTCTAATTTAACCAAAACAAAAAGGTATAAAACATGTGCTCCCAGGACTAAGGCCAGTGTTTTGGACGGCGAAAAGCAACAAAAGGCAACAAGGGTCTGCCTCGCCACAAGGAGGCGAGTGGCGAGGCGCTCGCCTTTCTCGAGTGCGGCTCCAAGTAATACCAAAAAATTAAAATATTTAATTGCATATATAAATAATCAACATCTCTAAAGCAATAACATATTAACAAACAGTTCAATTCAAAAATTGAAAATAGATTGTAGATACTAAAAGCCTAGAACTTGAATAAGAAAAATAACAAAACAAAAGTCAAATCAGTGTGAAAAAATAGAGGTAGAAGTAACTCTGAACCCCAAAGAAGAAGAAGGAAAAAGAAACAGAGGAAGAAGAAATTAGAAGAAAAGAAGAAACGTATTGGTTGGACTTTGGAGTTGCTGGAAAGTCTGGCTGGTCGCCGGAGGAGTCCAGTCGACTGGTTGGAGTCACAGTCGTAGTCTAAGAGTGCAACTGTGCAAATTTGAAAAGAAAACCCTAAAATTACCTTTTAACTTTTAAGACCCTAAATTGGTTGCCTTTTTTTTTTTTTTTTTTTTTTAAAGAAAATACCAAAGGCGACGCCTTTCTCGCCTCTCGCCTTTGTCTCCATGGCGTCGCCTTTTGAAGATCGCCTTGCCACAAAACTAAAAGGCGATGAAGGGTTGCCTCTCTTCTCGCCATTGGCGACGAGGTGATCGCCTTTCACAACACTGACTAAGGCTTTGGTGTAGTGGTAAGAGCATAACACATGATGTGTGGCTCCAAAAATGTGAGTGAGCCTTAAGAGTCCCAACATTTGATTCTAAGAACTGCACATTTACATCCTTTTCTAAATACTCGCGCCATGTGAGTCACGTATATTCTCTTTGAGAAGAAAGAGAACATCTTTGCAGGGTGGAGATAATATTGATATCTAATATGGTTGTGAATGAGAAAAAAGAGAACATCTTTGCGCGGTGGAAGTATATTGATATCTTATATGTGTGTGAATGAGAAAATTAGTTGTTTGATAAGCAAATGTAGGAAGTACATGTATCTGCTATGTTCTCTCTCCTTTTTTTTTTTTTAGTTTTCAATATATTAATTGGCATGTGGATATTGGTGCATTTTGAAGGCTTTGCTGGAAATTGCTTCCTTGTTTACTGGTATGCTAAAGAATAGAAAAACAATTAACAAAGTAGAGGGAGCACGTATTGACCTTTTGATAGTCATTATAATTTAGGAGTAAACTATCAAAAACTTCCCACCTGTGCCATCTGCAGTTGGTTGATTAATCAATTCCGAGAAGTGATGAGTCATTTGGGTGAAAGTCTAATGGGGCTAAGTTAAAGAATGAGATGATTAGAAGTTCATGGGAACTTGGTACTGTATGATGAAGACATATTTATGTATGTCTTTACCAAAAAATTTATTTGTTTCAGTTACATTGTGCATTATGTTCAGCAAAAATAGATTAAAGGGTGACCAATTTCAATTAGAAAACTTAAATACCAACTGAATAAAATAATATTTGATGGTGTTATATTTGAGTTTGTCAAAAGTTTGTGCAGATAAAAGTATCAGTTTCAAAAATAAAAAGTTTGTGCAGATATGTGGGAAAAATTGTTTTATGCTGCTCTGAATTTGTAATATGTTGAAGTTCCATTTCTTAAGGTGGTAAACTTTGCATAACGTAAACTGCATTTTACTTTTAATTTTTTGGTGTAATCAGTTATACTCTAATGACACTGTCTCTATTGTTGATGTGCTAGACTCAATTTAGACATAAGAAAAGTGAAATCAGGAGTACACTTGTATACAAGGTTACAGTACAATCCATGTACTGTTTCATGATATAATACAAAGTTAAAAAAGAAAAAGGCGAACAACAACTATGCCTCAATTCTAAGCAAGTTGGGGTTGGCTATATGAATCCCCACTGCCCATGTCACTCCATTTAAGCTCCTCTCTGCTAATTTTAACGTATTAGTAAATAAAGTGTCACGACCCAAAATTTATAAGGGTCATGAAAGCACCTAAACTGTACCCCTGTAGGTAAGCCAAACCACCAACCAAACAACTTCGAATAATAAGTAATTAAATGCGGAAATAAGATAAGTATAAGTTCAAACTAAAAGAATCCTTATATATACACTCAAGTGAGGAAAAATAACACAATACAACCCCAAAACTAGGTGTCATGTGTACAAGAGCATCTAAGATTACGTAAAGCTGTCTAACATCAGAACATTGCTGCAATAATGAAAAGACAAAAATAGCCCCCAAGGCCTAGCTTGAGTGGCAAAAGGTGGAGGATTTGTGGCTTAGGTCGCAGGTTCAAGCCCCACACCATGCAAAGCGAAGCTCGGTATTTAAGTGGAGAAGGGTAGAGGGGCGGGCCCATTATCCACCGAGTTTAGAAGGCTGTGATTGGTCCAAAGGGTGGGTCACAGACGAATTTCTCGGTTATAAAAAAATAAATAATGAAAAGACACAAATAAAGGGTAGGTGGAGTTTGGCGCTGCGAATCAACCAGAGTAAGCTCACTGATAAATGTCCGATAAAAAGCCTCAGACTCATCTAGCCACAATCAAACAAGTCACAACGATTCGTTACTGACGATTTGCTAATTTTTAATCTAGATTTCACCATGGAAAGTCATTTCTCTAATAATTGCAATAATAAAGTACCCTCACCAGCACTGCTACATGGTTAAATCTAGTAATGCCTCCTTTTTTGCTCTAGTCCCTAAGAAGCAAGGAGCTTGAGAACTCACAGACTTCAGTCCTATAAGTCTCATTGTCAGTGTCTACAGAATAGTATCCAAGCTCCTAGCAGAAAAGATTAAATTTGTAATTGGGAAGTTGGTCTCAGGGGAGCACAATGCTTTCCTCAAAGATAGACAATTAACAAATGCAACACTGGTGGCTAATAAAGTGGTTGATGGGAGGCTAAAATGTGGTATTCCTGGTATACTTTGCGAGCTTGATGTTGAGAAAGCCTTTTGACCAAGTTGGTGGTCTACCTACTGTCTATGCTAAAAGAAATGGGGTTTGGCATATATGGATCAAATCCAGCCTCACCACTGTGAAATACTCTATTCTTGTTAACAGATCTCCAGTTGGCTATTTCTCACCACAAAAAGGGATCAGAGGTGACCCCTTGTTCCTTTTTCTGTTTAGTCTTGCCATGGAAGGCCGAAGCAAGACAGTTGCAGTGAATACAAGGCTTTAGAGTGGGCACCAATGATTATAACTCAGCCTCAGTCTCACATTTACTCTATGCTGATGATACCTTTGTTTTTTGTGAGGGTAAGAAACTAGAAATGCAATATCGCAACGTCACAGTGCTCCTCTTTGAAGCACTCTCAGGTGTGAATATCAACATATCAAGAAGTGTTAATGAGGTGGCAATTGTGGATAAATTGACTGGAATTATGGATTGTGGTATATGCTTCTTCCCTCCAATCTATTTAGGTTTACCCCTGGAAGCAAACTACAAGGTTGCTGAAGTATGGAATAGAGTGATAGAAAAGGTAGAGAAGAAATTAGCTATCTGACAAATGCAATACCTTTCTATGGGTGGTAGTTTGGTTTTAATCAACAATCTTCTTGACAGTATACCTACCTACGTCATGTCCCTATTTCCTATGCCATCTAAGGTCCTGAAGTAGCCTGATAAAGGAGATATTCATACGTATTCCGACGTAAAGACAACAGTGAAGGTCATTAAATTCATCTGTTGGACTGGTCAATGGTTATCCAACCAAAGAACCTAGGGGGTTTGGGAATCAAAGACACATCCAAACACAATAACGGCCTGCTTGAAATGATGGTGGAGATCTGGCCAAGGGTGGTGACTGGCAAGTATGGGAAACAAAGTCATTGGAGCAGCAACACAAGCAGAGCTCCCATGGGCAAGCTCAAGGATGATTTCTTTCTTGATGACTCTTTTTTAGTTGGAATGGAAATTTATTGAGTTTTTTGAATGATAAATGGCTTCACAACCAACCCCTGAAGATCTCTCACCCAAGCCTCTATCGGCTAGCTGGGAACCGCAACTCCACAGTAGCACAAAATAGAGCTGGAACCTCGTGAGACCTCCTCAACAACAACAACAACATACCAGTGTAATCCCACTAGTAGGGTCAGGGGAGGGTAAAAGAGATTTTTGAGCTTTAGAGAATTTTAGAAGGTTGCACAGTCACCCCCAGGACAGTGACAGGCTAAGACTAAGGTTCTCAGACTCTTCACTTTTGGTGCCGCACCCGTCGTGTCAACACGACATGGGTGTGGGTGTTAGATCTGTGTCTGACTTGGTCAACCGATTTCGAGTACTTTGACCAAAATCGATGGGGAAAGTCTGGACAGTTCTAATGATTTCTGTAATCAATACAAAAGTTAAGGTGAATTTGAAGAAAATGGAATACCTTTAATATAGAAATTTCTATGTCACTCCTTTTCCTTTAATCTCCTTCCACGATTCTCCTCAAGTTCTCCACATAATATATCATAATTTAGGTTTTATAACTCTTTTTTTAGATATTTTAAATATTTTTAGGCGAATCCCCGCACCCGTATCCACACATGGATCCATATCCCCAAATCTTAAAAATTAAATCATGAAGGATCCGACCTCTAGATCCGCACCCGTATTAGACACCCACACCGGAGTCCGAGCAACTTAGGGCTAAGATGTGGTAGTTCAAGTATGGGATCTTAGTCAGTCTAGCCTTGTTTTAGTAAATTGTGTGCTCAAAATGAAGTGACCTATTACTGGCCTTGGAAGCTGATTTGGAGAACTTAACTCCCCAATAAAATCATGTGTTTTACATGGACAACATCAGGGAGTCGATCTTTACTCAAGATAACCTTTGGAGAAGAAAGTTTCAACTAGAAAATGTGTGGTTCATGTGCCAACATAGCTCAGAAACAGTTCCAGAAATCATGGTAAAATGTATATTATGGTAAAATATACACTTCATTTGGCTTCTATACACCAATTGATATGTATACTATGGTAAAATATACACTTCATTTATTATTTCTTAAAGGGAGTGCAAAAGTCCATTGTGGACAAGTAAAAGTGAAACCCCTCCTCCCCTTCCCCCACCCCAAAATAAAAAAACATGTAATAAACACTAGTTTTTCTCATCCCTGCATAGTTGGACGGAGAAAGTAGATGCCACTATACCCCCTTCCAGCTATAGTAGACAAATAAAGGGCAAGAACAATTTCTGTTCATAATGAAAGTAAATCAACATTCATCTTCCCTCACCTTCCTTCAAGAAACATTGTTGTTTTTTTTTTTTTTTGAGAAAAGGGTAACTAAGAAAACATTTTGTTAAGTTGCCAGTCTTAACAAATTATTGGAACCTCCAGTTATTCCTATTTTATATAAACTACTAGCTCAAAGCAACTTATTGGTTAGTCTCGTGAGTTTCACGAGTGGCTTAAATGAATTGCTTGTGACCTATGGCTCATTAGCTTAATTGAGTACTTGTAGGCTATGTTGCTCAGACTCTCCAAAGTTATTGCTGCACCCATGTCAGATTCTCCAAAATGTGCTACTTTTGGAGTATCCGACATGCACCGGTCAACATTTATGAAGAGTCCGAACCACATAGCTTGTAGGCAGATAGTAAGTTGTGCCTGGTAAATTAATTGTGGCATATTGACAATAATTCTTACCAATTCTATGTGGTGTTTTCCTCGCAATACGTTGGAATGTGCTCACCTAAGCATGCATTGCTCTGGTTAAGATGTGTCACGACCCAAAAATGGACGTGATGGCACTCGTCTTAACCCACCAAGACAAGTCAGCCTAAAACTCAACCATTACAATAAAATGCGGAAATTTTTAGAATAAACTCAAAATACCCCCAAAATCTAGTTGTCACGTGTACAAGCCTCTAAAGTATTACAATTGAATCAAAAGAAAAACACAAGTCTCAAATGACCTTGTTTCTAGAATAGAACAAAATCATAAATAGGAGTAAGAAGGTCTGTTGAGATGACAAACAGCTACCTTACAAATCTCCAAGAAGCCTCGGCAAAGAAGAGAATATATCACAAAGGTCCGG